>CM033733.1:1814238-2045315 GCA_019671005.1 Hibiscus mutabilis
TTTCATCGACCGGTGGTGCAAACATCTAAAGTTTCCACCGGGTCCTAAACCCTGGCCGATTATCGGCAACCTTAACCTCATCGGTTCCCTGCCGCATCAATCTCTTCACAAACTATCCCAACGCTATGGCCCATTAATGCACCTCAAATTTGGTTCGTACCCTGTAGTGGTTGCATCATCTCCCGGGATGGCCAAGGAGTTTCTAAAGATTCATGACCAAATATTTGCTTCTAGACCCTCAACTGCCGCCGGCAAGTACATTAATTATAACTACTCCGATATGGGGTTTGCTCCGTATGGACCACATTGGCGCCAGGCCCGCAAGATTTTCATGAACGAGCTGTTCAGTGCGAAGAGAATCGAGTCCTTCAAGTACATCCGAGTTGAGGAAATGCGTGCTTTTGTCTCCCGCTTTTATGGAATGTCAGGAAAGCCGGTTGTGCTTGTAGAGCAGCTCTCCCATCTTACTCTCAGTATCATAAGCAGGATGGTGTTGGGAAATAAGTGCTTTGGTGTTTCCGACGATGATCGGCTTGGATCGGATTCGAAAGTGAGCCTGCATGAGCTTCAAGAGATGATAAATGAGTTTTTCTTTCTGAATGGAGTATTCAATATTGGAGATTGGATACCCTGGCTAGACTTTCTCGACATGCAGGGCTACGTAAAGCGAATGAAGGCCTTGAGGAAAAAACTTGACCGATTTCACGACCATGTGTTCGACCAACATAATCGGAAAAGGAAAGAATTAGGAAAGGATTTCGTGGCACAAGACATGGTGGATTTACTGTTGCAGCTAGCTGATGATCCAGATCTCGGCGTTAAGCTCACTTCTGATGCTCTCAGGGGCCTCACACTGGTATTCATATTTTGCTCTTTCTTTCTATTTTTCTCAAATTTTTCCCGAATGATTAATTTTCCCGTCGGATAGTAGGACCTGATAGGTGGGGGAACAGATACCTCAGCAATAACCGTGGAATGGGCGATTTCCGAACTCATCAAACAACCACAACTCATCCGACAAGCAACCGAAGAGCTCGACAAAGTGGTCGGCAAAGAGAGATGGGTAGAAGAAACAGACATTCCCCACCTCCCTTACATAGAAGCAATCATGAAAGAAACAATGAGAAGACACCCGGTTTGTGTGCTGCTCCCACCGCGCTTGGCCATGGAAGATTGTAATGTCGCCGGATTCGATATTCGCAAAGGAACTAGAGTCTTTGTAAATGCCTGGAGCATAGGGAGAGACCCCTTGTTGTGGGAAAACCCCGAAGAATTCTGCCCTAACAGATTCATAGGACAGAATATCAGTGTGAGGGGAACAAATTGCGAGTTGTTGCCATTTGGGGCTGGGAGGAGGATGTGCCCCGGCTACAACCTTGGATTAAAGATTATTCAGTTGAGCTTAGCAAACTTGTTCCATGGCTTCAACTGGAAACTGCCTGAGAATACTAAAGCAGAAGATTTGAGTATGGAGGAAGCTTTTGGAATGACAACGCCAAGAAAGTTTCCACTTGTTGTAGTCATGGAGCCTCGTCTCCCTCTTCATCTTTATAACATCTAAATTTCACATATATATTTAAACATATGGGAATTTTACTGTGCTAGAATCAAATGTTTTATTAAAATGTTTATGTTGTCCTTAATAAAATTTTAATGAAATAAACACATCACAGTTAGAGGGTATGCTAGAACCCTACAAATTGTAACCTGTTCATAAGTGCTTAGCCATGGATTTAATGATGCACATGGTATTACCAAAATGATTATACAAAGAAATCCAAAACCTGTCATAGGTGAAGTTTGTTTGTAAGAGTGACGCTTCTTAATTACAACAATCAACGTAAGCAATTGGGGTTGAGTGTGTTCTGCTATTTGCTTATCTGTCTGAAAGTTATGCTTCTGAGACTGACACAGCTGACCAGGTGTTTTCCAGGAATTAATCTAATGTTTATTTTGCTTTTACGTGTTGGTTCATTTTACTTCTCTTATCCCATGTAAAATCATATTTTTTAATCATCAATATTTAATTTATTAACCGATCAGGTATCATAAAAAAATAAAATTTTTTTTGCACCTTTTCAGTACTCCTTTCTATATCACACACTAAGAAATTAAGTTTAAAGTATACGGTTTAGGTTTAATGTTAGAGTATAGGGTTAGTATTTGGGAAATTAGAGGTAGCGTATATATTTAGGATTTAGTATTTAGAATTTAAGATTTAGGGTTAAGATTTAAAATTTTATATTTAGTGTTGGATAAAGAAAAAGGCAAAAAAATTTTATCCCCTTAAAGGTTGACTATAAGACGAATCTCTCAATATAATTTTATCCCCTAATATTATTTAGAAAACCTAATACCTTATCCTCTGCACCAATTTGTTGTTGGTCCCTCTAAAACCATAATAATAATCATTAGCAACTTCGATTCGTTCCTTTCTTATTTGCTTAATTTTTTTGAAATAATTGATAAACTCAATCAAACATTACTGAACGTGTGAGAGCGTTGGTATGACATAGATTTGCACAAACATATCTGTCAAGACATGAAGATTAGAGGTCTTGCAAATGACGTGGCCATGGCAGCTGGCGACAGCGGCGACTATCTCTTCTCTTGTGCCTTGGTTTAAGGTTTACGGCGGCTGTAGCTGAGAGTTAGCGTGAGAGATTTCTGGCTCGTGGGCCATTGTAAATGGAAAATGAGAATTAAGTTGGGTTTTGGGTAGACAGATGGGTATTAGGCCTATTAGATTGTTTGTAATTTGGGTAATGTATATTTGGGTCAGATAATGGGATAATATTTGTATAATCCGGATTTATATTCAACACACATGTAGTGAAAACAAAAGGTTTTCGGATTGCGTCTTAATTTTAAAGTTTATTGTTAGAATTTATGATTTGGAAGTTATAGGTTTAGATTTTAGGGGTTATGGTTATAATTCAAGGTTTATGGTTTAGGATAATATTGTTAAAATTTTAGGTTTTAACCTATAAACCCAAAATTCTAACTCTAACACATCAATTCTAAATCACTAAATCTAAACCCCTAAATCTAACCCTAAAATTAAGACGCTTCTAAAAACTTTTTATTTTCACCCCTGTGCATGGAATAATTACCCATCTACAAGTACAAAACAAATATTTACTTCATATGACTAAATGCAAACTTTTTTAATATAAAAGAAAGTTCAATACAAGAGCTAAAAGACAACAATCATTTTGCATAGACTAAATATATCCCTATCAAGTAGACCTGAAGCATCGTCATATGAAATCAACTTAAAGTCTAGAGAGGTCATTAATTTTACATGTCATCTGTCACCATATTAATTTCATGGTGGATTCATTTGATCTTTGCCATTCAAATTTTAGCTCATAATTTAAAAGTTGCACGAATCAGTGATAACGAACTATGAGCAGCACCCGAATCAGTGATCAGTTTAGCAGTTTGTGCACAAATCATAGATTTTAATCGTTTTGAATTTGGTGTATTTTAGAATTTAGGAATTTAATTATTCGATGTTTATAAATTTTGATTTGATTAAAATCATATATTTTAAATTTGGGTTTGGATTAAAAATTATATATTCGTGCATGTTTAGCCCAAGGAAAATGAAATGGCCAGCTTATCGTGCATGTTTAGCTCAAAGGAAAAGGAATTAGCTAGCTTTACTTGGCTTGAAAGTGGGATTGGTTTAATAGGGGTAAACATCCAATACCAGGCACGTGAAGGTTGTAACTGGTTTAACTGGAAGGATAATGAAATAGATAACTTTACTTGGCCGGAAAGTGGGATTGGTTTAATCGGTGTCATATCCCCATACCAGGCACGTGAAGGTTGTACCTGCTTTAACTAGAAGGATAATGAAATAGATAACTTTACATGGTGGATTTATATAGATATTATATAGTGTTAGTGAATAATGTGGTTTAATTTTGGTCAAAAATAGACTTAAAACGAAAGAGGAATTGAAGAAATGGGAAATGATTTAAAGTTGGGGGGCTAAATTGTAAAAGTAGGAAATTTAATTTAAAAAATATGAATTAAAGCTAAATAGGCATTCTATAGTGGTTTAGGAGCATGTAGTTCAAATTTGGTCAAAAATTGACTTAAACGAAGGAGGGGTTGAAAAAATGAGGAAATCATATAAAGTTAAGGGGCTAAATTGAAAAAAATATGAAATTTATTTTCAAAAATATGAATCGAAGATAAATAATTATTCTATCTTGGTTTAGGAATATGTGGTTCAAATTTATTCAAAAATGGACTTAAAATGAAGGAGGAATTGAAGAAAAATGAAATCAGGGACTAAATCGCAAAAGATAAAATTCGGTTTTTTGGTTTTTCGAGTTGGGCAAATTTCAAATCGACTCGAACTTAAAATTTTTTCGAGTTACTCAAGTTGACTCGAATAACTCGAAATTAAAAAAAATCAATTTTTCCGAGTCGAGTCGAATTTTACTCATCTCTAATGAAAATCATGGAGCACAATTATGGACCTTATGGATGATAGATACGATGAACACAACTTTAAATACCTTGAGAATGAACAAACATTGCCCAATTTCCAGCAGTAAAACAATCTGTTATCAATGGAGGCTCCATCTTGGCTTCTTCTATCCATAGCATGGCTAGTTTCTCTAGCCTTCATCTCCACAATTTTCATTCGTCGCCGGTGCAAACAACTAAAGTTTCCACCGGGTCCTAAACCCTGGCCGGTCATCGGCAACCTTAATCTCATCGGTTCACTCCCGCATCAATCTCTTCACAAATTATCCCAATGCTATGGACCATTGATGCACCTCAAATTCGGTTCCTACCCTGTACTGGTTGCATCATCTGCTGAGATGGCCAAGGAGTTTCTAAAGAAACATGACCATATCTTTGCTTCCAGACCCCAAACTGCAGTCGGTAAGTACACTAATTATAACTACTGTAATATCGTATGGTCACCGTACGGACCATACTGGCGCCAAGGCCGCAAAATTTACCTGAACCAACTATTCAGCTCGAAAAGACTCGAATCCTTCGAGTACATCCGAGTCGAGGAAATGCGTGCTTTTGTGTCTCACCTGTATGGATTATCAGGGAAGCCGGCTGTGCTTAAAGATCAGCTCTCGCGTTTCACTCTCAGTATTATAAGCAGGATGGTGTTGGGGAAGAAGTACTTTAGTGTGTCCGGTGATGATCAGCTTGATTCGAATTCGATACTGAGTCTGCAAGAGTTTCAAGAGATTCTGGGCGAGTGGTTCTTGCTGAATGGAGTGCTGAATATTGGGGATTGGATACCTTGGCTAGACTTTCTGGACTTGAGGATAAAACTTGATCGGTTTTACGACCACGTGTTGGACGAACATAAGCGAAGAAAGAAAGATTTGGAAAAGGATTTTGTGGCACAAGACATGGTGGATTTACATGCAGCTAGCTGATGATCCTGACCCTGACGTTAAGCTCACTGATGATGGTATCAGGGGCTTGACACAGGTATATATACTTTGCTCATTCATTCTGTTTTTCCCATTTGACACCAATAGAACTAATACACATAGTCACATACCGTAAAATTATTAGAGGAACATAAAGAGCACGAAAAAAAAATGATTTTTGTTCAAAATAGTTATTCATAATTTAGTAATATATCTCGCTTCAATTCCATTTTTATATGTTGTTATTTACTAATTTTCAAAATGACAACTAGTTATTTACCTAAGCAACGAAAAATTGGACTTTATGGATCATTCTTATCATATTAATTATGGTCCAAATCAATTAAAACCATTTACTTCATCTTTTTATTCCTTATTATTTTCTACCATTGAAAAATAGATTTTAAAAGTTACTACTTGAGTGAGATGATGGCAAGGAAAAGTGATAAAGTGGGTAAATTATATTTGTTGAGCTAATGTGATAAAGATACTCATAATATAACTTCTCCTAACCAACACACATTTTTTTGAAAAGGCATAAAGTAAAAAAAAATACTCTCAATGTTTGACTGAATAGTCACTTTGGTCCTTATTTTTTTTGGAGTAATTCAACATTTAACGTTTTATTTTGGGTCAAAATGGCCCATTTATGGATGAAAATCGTTAGAAAACTTACGTTAAACAGTTTAAAATGACTTAATAGAATGATATGTCAACAAAAAAATTATTTTCTATAATTTTATAAAATTATTTTTTGACTGGTGTAACGTTTTTTAAGTCAACGCGTTTGTCTATATGATACTGCCATGTTAACCTGCACTGTCATATAGGTTTGTCCCGTCATTTCAAGTTAGTTGACTGACAGTTTTTATCCGTAAAAGGGCCATTTTGACCCAAAATAAAATGTTGAGGGTTGAATTGCTCTAAAAAAAAGAATAGGGGCCAAAGTGACTATTCAATCAAATATTGGAGATTTTTTGAATTTATGCCTTTTGAAAAGGACATACAACATTTATCTTTATCTCTCAGTAGCTTTGTGTATGTATTTTTTGGGTATATAATTATATCTGGTAAACTTGATTTGAATTCGATAATCTGAATCGATTTATGTGACACAAGATGTGATAGAGACTCGAATATGATAGTTTAAATTTATCCAAAACCCAAAACAATTTGAATTGGACCAAAATCAACCTAAATTTTAGTTGGGCCTATATAGACTCATACCTAATTTGGTCCGAACCTAAAGCAACTCAAACCGAAAACAACCCAAATCGAAAGCAACTCAAAGCGAAAGTAACCTGAATTTAATTTACCTACAACAAACTAATTTGATATAGACTTGACCCGAAAATCGACCAATCTGATATTGATCAAATCTAAAAGTCGTCTGATTCGATATTGGCCCGACAAAAAAATCGATCGATCTGATTTTGACTTGAGCCAATACTCAACTCGATCCAACTTGTTATAGACCTGAATTAAATATGAACCAGATGTGATCTGAACATAATCAAACTTAAACCAAACACAATTCAAACCTAAAATGACCCAAACCGAAATGATTAGATAAAAGGATCGCCTCGCACACAATTGTTGCCATGGGTAATTAAAACATCATGCATGGTGCTTTTAAACTCTTGTTTTCCCTAAAAACATTATGTCCGCCGGAAATCACCAGGACCATTTGATTAGTAATACACAACATGAAATTGTTTCTTGAAGTTGTTCCATCAAAGTATATCGTCTGATAATCGGACTTAATAGCCGGAGGCACAGATACATCAGCAACAACTGTATAATGGGCAATCTCCGAACTCATCAAACACCCACAGCTCATTAAACAGGCAACAGAAGAACTAGAGAGAGTGATCGGAAAAGAGAGATGGGTAAAAGAGAAAGACATCCCACAACTTCCTTACATAGATGCAATCATGAAAGAAACAATGAGGAAACACCCGGTTGCTGCATTGATAGCACCACACTTAGCCATGTAAGATTGCAATGTGGCCGGATACGATATTCGCAAGGGAACTCGAGTCTTCATAAACACTTGGAGCACGGGGGGAGACTCGTTCTTGTGGGAACAACCCGAGGAGTTTCGGCCTGAGAGGTTCTTAGGGAGGAAAATCGACATCAGGGGACAAAATTTCGAGCTGCTGCCATTCGGTTCCGGGAGGCGGATGTGTCCTGGCTATACCCTTGGACTAAAGATGATTCAGACAAGCTTAGCTAACTTGTTGCATGGCTTCAACTGGGAATTGCCTGGCAATACTAAAGTAGAAGATTTGAACATGGATGAAGTTTATGGATTGGCAACAGCAAGAAAGAAAATTTCCACTTGTTGCAGTCATGCAGCCTCGTCTCCCCCCCCCCCCCCACCCTCATCTTTATAATAGCTGAATTCCACATAAATCATTCTTATTGCTATTCCATATAAATTGTTCTGATATAATGTTAGTGTCCTGTTTGGTTATGAACCAATCATGTGTATCGTTTCTAGGGTATGATATGCCAAATCGGTTAGAGGATAGTCTATAGGTGAAAATATTTTAGTAGTGACTAGTGTGATATTTGTCGAGCTTTAGGCGAATTATTATGGTGTTGCAACTGTCGTAAAGGTTATTTAGTGAATAAAATTCGTATGTTTTTTTTTTGTCTTTTTATATATTCATCATTAATTTTATGTCATATGTATTAATGATTTGTTTTCATTGTTTTATTGATTGTTTCTATTTTATCATACTCTTAGGGGGAATCGGTCGATCCGGAGACGGTTTTGCATTCCCCTTTCCGTCTCCAACACTTACGGGTATACTTTCGAGTAATCCTTGTTACATGCTTGGGTGATTTTTTGTCCTCATCCTCATACTTATCGAATCCTCACGTGTTTCGGGAAATCTTCGTCCCAAAAAGTTAAACAAAATTACTACTTTACTAACCAAAATACATGGTTGATTTTAATTTACAAGTCATATACTCAATACTCTTAAACACATGGTTGAAGGAGAACAAAATTTTTGCGTAACATGAGCGGTAGAAATAGGGAGTTAAATAGATTATATACTCTTAATTAACAAAAAAATGGTAAATTACTAGAGATGTCACACAAACTTAATAAGGTTTAAGCAAAAGACACAAATATCTTGATGGACTGGAATATTGATAATAAGATTAGGGGTGAGCAAAACTCGACTCTACTTGAAAAAATTGAAATTTTTGACTCGACTAGAGGCGAAAAAGTCGACTCATTTTGACTCGACTCGAAAAAAATTCAAATAAAGTTTGAGTTGTAAAATAGAAATTTGAATAACTCGAATAACTCAAAATTTTTAGTAATTAGTGGATTGATTTTTAAGTTCGAATCGAGTCTCTCAACATGATAAATAATTACAATTAAATTTGTATAGGAACTCGAAAATTCGACTCGAATTGAAAAATTTTTAAATAAAGTTTGAGTTGTAAAATATGACGCGTCAACTCGAATAACTCAAAAAAATTTACTTGACTCAACTCGATCGAACGCTCACCCCTAAATAAGATAAGTAGGTATACAGGTAAATGAGAGTTAATTATATATTTTTTAAAAAATTTCATAAAATATCGAGGATAAATATTTTTCGGGAATCCCCACAATTATTTATACGGTTACGGTTCGATTATCCTCACGGTTCGGAAATAACAATCTCTATCCCCACTTGAATTTCGAAGATAAAACTTCTTCATCCATGTATCCGTGGGTGAAGGTTTAAATTATTTCTCATGCCCAACGGTTCGGATTTCTATAATTTTTGAATATTCCCCACCCAATTCCCACCACTAGTTTCTCTGTTTGAGTGTATGCTTTGTATTTTGACCTTTGTTTGCCGTATAACTTTAATTTCAATAAACTACCGATTGAGCGAAAAGAAAAAATCAGTTGAAGAAAAGTAGAACTTTTAATTTCAGTAATCAGGGTTCGATAATCAATCTTTAACAACCTCCACTATAAAAAGAACTGGTTGGTTTCATTATTTATTAGGGTAAACTACATAAATGGTTACCGAATTTTTAGGGCATATTCATTTTAATCACTGTACTTTTAAAATATTCGATAAAGTCACCCAACTTTTAGTTTGATTTGAATATAGTCATCGAACTTTTAGGGCAGATTTATTTTGGTCACCATACTTTTAAAATATTTGATAAGGTCATCCAACTTTTAGTTCAATTTCAATATAGTCACCGAACTTTTAGTTCGCTTTCAATATGGTCTCTCCTATTACCTTCTGTTAAAAGCTGAAGTTAGTTTTTTTCCTTAATAAAAAAAGGGTAAACTACACCAATCATCACTCAACATTCTTCTCACTCCTATTTTGGTCACTAGAGTTAAAAAATTCAATTTAATAACTTAACTTTCGAATCGTTCATATTTTGGTCACTCTCAAATGACATGGTTATACAAATAGAAAAAATCGATTAATCCTTAAAAAATGGGAAATAATTTTTTTACTTTGCTTATTAAATTTACCATATTAGATATTTTAATAAGAAAAGTAAAAAAATTATTACTCGAATCAAATATTCCAATTAACCGGTCAATCGATTATCCGATTTAATTGGTACAATATAAGATTGAGAATTGAATAATTTGAATTTAGCAATTAACCAAAATAATTTTTAAGGATTAATTGAACCCGATTTCGGTACAAAATTTTAAAACAAATTATTTCGATTCGATTACGGTTCACAGTTTTAAGCAAAATTGATTAACTGATCTGATCTAGTATATATAATATTTCTAAATTTTATGCATTACAATATCTTATAGTCTAATGATTTTGACACCCTTCTGATTTTTTTAAAGTTTTGGCTTTGGGTAGAATTAATAGGTGTGAACTTTCAATTTTTGACTTTCTAGTTGTTTTTACACTTTTATCACAACCGAAAATTTATTAAATTTATCATATTATCATATTTGATATTTTAATAAACAAAGTAAAAAATCATTTTAGAATCAAATATTTCAGTTAACTAGTTAATCGATTATCTGATTTAATTAATACAATATAAGATCGAGAATTGAATAATCTAAATTTACCAATTAACCAAAATAAATCTTTTAAGGATTAATCAAAATTTTCTATTTGTATAAACATGTTATTTGAGAGTGGCCAAAATATGAACAATTCGAAAGTTAAGTTATTAAATTGAATTTTTTTTAACTCTAGTGACCAAAATAGGAGTGAGAAGAATGTTGAGTGATGATTGGTGTAGTTTACCCATTTTTTATTAAGGAAAACGAAACTAACGTCATCTTTTAACGGAAGGTAACGGGAAGGACCATATTGAAAGTGAACTAAAAGTTTGGTGACTATATTGAAAATGAACTAAAAGTTTGGTACCTTATCGAATATTTTAAAAGTACGGTGACCAAAATGAATCTGCCCTAAAAGTTCGGTGACTATATTGAAATCGAACTAAAAGTTGGGTGACCTTATCGAATATTTTAAAAGTACAATGACCAAAATGAATCTTTCCTAAAAGTTCGGTGACCATTTATGTAGTTTACCCTATTTATTATTGGGATAAAACAATTTTTAGTCTCTAAGTTTGTCAATTTTTTATAATTTGGTCCCTGAACTTCTTTCTTGTTCACATTAGTCCATGAACTTTTTTTTTCATTTTCAATCCTTTTGATGACATTTTGAAATCATGACACATGGAACAATCTAAGGGTTTTACGTCATCGAACTGATCAAAAATTCAAGTTCCCATACTAATGTGGACCAAAAAATGTTCAGGGCCATGATGAAAAAGTTGGCAACTTCATGGACTAAAAGTAGATTTATCACTTTATTACTTATTTTCATGCTTTGTTATGTTTTGAGACTCAAAATTCAAGTATTTGAATGAATCAATTTAAGTAAAGCAAGGATGATTAACCGTATTTACAGTATGATCTATAGCTTTACTAATCTATACTCTTATGCTCCCCTTGCTTTCTGATGCAAGGGAGAATTCGACCTGTTTTTTAGCGTGTCGTTTCTCGAGTGGATCGGAGACATCCCTGGCAACCGGTTTTGATGCCGTTGTCCATGATGGAGTTTGTGGTTTCTTTGTTGGTTTCCATTATCTTTCTTTAACTCCTTTTTCTGTTTACTTTCCTTAATGTCCTTGTCCTGTTTTGGTGCACCACTTTCGGCTGGAACAGTATAAACAAAGTGACCAATTGGGATATCTTCATAATCCTGAAGTGGCTCCAATGTCTGGATCACATCACACATTTTCGGTCTCTGCTTCGGGCGTTGGCTAAGGCATTGATAGGCCAATGCAGCCGCCTTCCGTGCCCCCATTTCCGAGTATTGCCCTTCGAGTCTCGAATCCATTATCCGACCAAGTTTCCTATGATCATTCAACATTGGCCTTGCCCATTCTACCAAGTTCTGCTCTCTTGGGCTACGGTTCTTGTCTAAAGATCTCCTCCCGGTTAACAGCTCCAAAAGCACCACTCCGAAGCTATACACATCGCTCATCGCCGTTAAATGACCTAACACAAGTTTTTAGCAAAGTTTACATTTCTAAACAGTATGAAAAAGACCCAAAATGCAGAATCAAAATGCTGTTTATATACCTGTCATGACATATTCAGGGGCAGCGTAGCCCTGTGTCCCCATAACCCTAGTGGAAACATGCGTGTCATCCCCTTCCGGACCATCTTTTGCGAGACCAAAATCCGAAAGTTTAGCATTGTAATCCTGGAGAAGATAAACATGATTCGAACATGACATCAATAAACTCGGTAAATCCATGTTTCTTGGGTAAGAAGTAAACTTTAATAAAAAACAATACTTACAGAATCTAACAAGATATTTGATGCTTTGAAATCCCGGTAAATAACCGGTTTCTCTGCTTCATGGAGATAAGCAAGACCCTTGGCAGCTCCGAGAGCAATTTTCATCCTCATCGCCCATGGAAGAGACACGGAATACCCTGTACCGAGGAAGATCGACTTTAGTAAAGCTGGAGATTCAAATCATAAAATTATCGTTAAGATCATAATACATACTTCTAAATAGCTGGTTCTCCAAGCTGCCTCTAGGCATATATTCATACACCAGTAGCCTGTTTTCTTCTTCACAACAATATCCAATCAGCTTCACCAGATGCGGATGCTGCAATTGTGCAAGAAAGATCACTTCAGTCTGCACCAGAAACAAACATTCATTAAGAATTAACAACATTAAGCAAAATATTGATTGTAAAACTATATATATATATTCACCAGCCACTCTCTATGCCCCTGCAGGCCCTCTAAATCCAGGTTTTTAACAGCTACAGGCTGAGCTTTCAAACCGGGCCTAAGCTTGTCATCAATGAACCCTTTATGAACCTTTCCAAATCCACCTTCGCCGAGAAAATTAGCCCACGAAAAGCTCTGTGTTATCACCTTTAGCTCCCCGAGAGTAAACACATGAAGGTTCGAACCGGCGAGCGAGGTCGACAAATCTTCCGACAACATCGAGCTCGGATAACTTAAGTCTAACATGGCAAGCCTTGTGAATGAACTTTGCTTTGAAACCTCCTTCTTAGGCTTGCCTTTCCGTTTCACAACACCCTTTGAACAACTAGGGATGATGGATCTCAAAATAATCTTCATTACTGCCATTTTTTCCCCAGAATCTGCAGATTTAGTTCTTCAAATTTGTATTGCAGTATCAACGTGTATTTATGGGAAACTATCCGATCTTTAATCACCAACTTTTCGTTCTATGCAAAGATTTATGGGATTCTTTATATTTTATATATACACACAAGAGTTTGACATTGATGTGTATGTATATAAATATATCAGCTTGATTAAGTGGGTAAACGGAGAGGATAAGTCCACAAATTTTGGTTTAATACAAAATGACGCGGTTGTCCCCTTTGACTCTCTTTCTTATTTGCCATGGAAATTAAAGGCTTGTTTCTGCCATTTGGAATATTCCTTATGACAGCACTGTCCAAAACTCCATGAAAATGATTTGGTAACTTTCAGTAAATTTTTATGGCCTTAATGCCAAAGAAAAAAATATATCAAACGTTTTACTGGAAAATGACATGACAACTCTACATTGTATTTCACGCTGACCAGCGACGGATCTAGAAATTTAATAATAGAGTTCAAAATATTTTTTTTAAATGGGTATACAAAATTATTTTTTTTACTTTTACTCATTAAATTATTTTTTTTAAATTCACACTAATTTAAATTTCTTTCGAAAAAATGGGGATACAGCTGCTCCCTAGAAAGTCAATAGAGTGTAATATATATAAAAATGTTGACTTTATAGAATGACACATCAGCAAAAAAATAATCTTATAAAATTATAAAAAAATATATAAATAAAAAAATTATGACATGTCATTCTATCAAGTTATCTCAACCCGTTTATCATTAGTTGAGTAACAGTTTTTGTCCACGTATGAGTGATTTTGGCTCAAAATAAAACGTTAATGATTAAAGTATTTAAAAAATAAATAATATCAAAGTAACTGACCAGTCAAACATTAGTGACATTTTTTGACACTATATCATTTTTATGTTCGAGTTTAATTCGAAATATAATAAAATCAAGTGACTACACAGACGTCAAATAAAAAATTGAATTCAAAGGTATGGGTTCATTTCATTGAATTAGAAACAACTGGGAATTAGGTATTAATCCTGCAGAAAGAGAACACCATGTACCAGCTGGTGCACACTAAAACCCTATTTTGTTTTTGTTTTTGTTTTTGTTTTTGTTTTTGTTTTTTTATTTCCTTTTTTTAATTGATCAACTCGGAAAATCTGGGTTTGTTTTGGACTTCGTAAACGAAAGAAGTTGGCATACTTGCAATAACCATTCTAGAAGACGTAATAATCAAAAGATGATGAAATTATATCGTATGCATTACGATCGAACGGCTTGCGGATCACCGTAGGATTCATCACCGCCGTGACGGTCACGATTTTATCATGCCCATTGAGCTTTGGATTTATCACGTGCACCTTGGAATAATTATTATCTTATAATCAACGAGTATTCACTTATCCAATACCAATGAAATCATTGACTTTAACGGGGATTTGATTTTTTCTTAAAATTTTGATACACAAATTAAACTCTAAATTTTAAATTTTAGCGATTAAATTTTAAACACTAACTTTAAATTTTAAATTATACAACTTAAACCCTTAAATTTTAAACCCTAAACTAAAATCTTAACTCTTAAAATTAAAAAGCATGTGTAAACTAAAGTTTTTTCTTTCCTCTAATCCCATTAAATTGAGTCTTAGGATATTTTGCCAATAAGCTTGAATATATATATATATATATATGAAATCATTAGTTTGATCGAGTAATTCAGAAGGTTCATATTGTCTTATTTTGTATGAATTTAAATATTGATATTTGTTTTAAGAATATAATATTAATATTTAAACATTAAATAAATCAGTTTATAAACAAATCTCCCACCATTCCATCTATAATTATTTTTTTAACTAAATTTATATAAGTATATTATACTAATGTTGTCGTTCGCATGTATTGTGAGTATATGTGAGCCAAATTAGACTCAACTTGAAAAAAATTGATTTTTTCCGACTTAATTTAATTTTATTGAAATTGTAAATCATAAATTCGACTCAAAAAATTTTAAATAAAGTTGAAATTATAAAATGAGACTCGAATAACTCAAGATTTTTAGTAATTAATAGATCAATTTTCATGTTCAAGTTGAGTCGCTCATATGTATATCGCATATGAAAAATGTATATATATATATATCATATATGGTTATAGAAAAATGTTTAACTTGGAATAAATTAGTACCATAATATTATAAATATTTACAATTAAATTTCAACAGAAACTCGAACAACTCGACTAAAAAATTTAAATAAAATTTAAATTATAAAATATAACTTATCAACTCAACTAACTCAAATTTTTATGACTCAACTCGATTGAATGTTCACCTGTAATTGTGGGTATGACAAAATATAATACAAAATTATGCATTTTGTTAATATTTAAGTGACTATTTATCAAAAAAAAACAAGTGACTATAGTTACAACATATAATTACATCAACTGTTACAAGATTTCATAATCAATTAAAAAAACAAAAAAAAAACAAAAAATTCTAATTCAATGAAATGAACCCATACCTTTTAGTAAGATTAGGATTAGATTTAAAATCGACTATTTATAATATCGTAACGTTGAGAAAATCGATGGGAAATATCGTCAGTATAAGTGGAAAATTACGCCCGCGGTTTGTATGAATGAAATGAAAGTCATTATGGACTAAAATCCATTTGAAGAAAATATAAAAATTAAAATAATAATATCTCTGAAATAAAAAAATATAAAAAAATGTGTTCAATTTGCATAGTTTGATTGTTTCGTTGCCTTTTGCTGAATTTTCAATCCCAATATTCTTCACAAATTCAAAACAACTCTATCAAAAGACACCGCTTTCTTTTGATTTTGAACATAAAGACAAATTTGTTGTTGACATTTTTAAGAGTAATTTGCGCCGGCGGGGAGGCTGGAAATTTCTAGACAATAAATTAATTGAAAAAAGGTGAATGGTTTATTAAGTAATGTTATGATAATTTTCTCAAATAAATGTCGGGATTGAAACTCTCACAAAGGATGAACATCTATGAATGTAATTATATATTTTTAGTGTGTTTAGATAATTCTTATAATGGCTTAACTATAATAAATTGAAGAATAGAAATCCTCTATTTTTTTGGTACCCTATTTATGCCCCACACTAAAAATTAGAATTAGGATTTAGGGTTTAAGGTTAGGATTTAAAAAAGTTGGGGGAGAGTGTATTTTTTAGAGTGTAGGGTGTAGGATTTAGAATTTAGAATTTAGGGTTATGGCTTAGAATTTAATTTTTTTAGTATTTTTTATTGTTGGGCATAGAAATGGACACTGAAAAGGAAGAAAAGAATTTTGTAGGCCTCCAATTACACTATTCAATTTTGAATACTTAAATGTTTATAAAAATTAGGGTTTATGATAGTTTTATAGTAATTAATATTATTTAGAATGTAAATTTATATATAATTATGTAATTACAATTTGTACAATAAAATATAATTACAATGTTTATTAGACATATCTAGATAATTAGAATTCATAATAATTGCACTCTTTATATTTTTCATACAACTACGTTGCGGTGTCTAAACACAACCTTAAAGTTTTTTTAAATATGAGTAAACTAGTTTATTAAAGGAGGGAAAATCAAAAATATAATGAGAGTTTATTAAAGGAGGGAAAATCCAAAAATATAATGAGAGTTTATAATTCAGCTAAATAAATTTGATCTGGACATATTCTTAAAAACATGAAAGCTAATGTCTTTAGATAATAAATAGGATCATACAAAAAAAGTTAAAAATCCTAACTCAAAGGCTCGAAACAAGATAGATACAAAAATCATCAAAGCTCGACGATGAAAGGTAAAAACTAACAACAAACAACATTAAAAAATGCATATTACATAATAAGGTGCATTGACAAAATGGTTATTACAGCAACCAATTGCGAACAAGAATAGTAATTGTAAGCTTGTATCCAAATCCAGTCGAGGGTTCAAAGCATGAAGATCAACGAGATAATCAAAAGAGCGTCATCTTGATCAGTCGTGGCGACGTCAAATTTAACCCTAATAGAAAATAAAAAAAATAGTCAAATAACCGATTAAGAAAAGAAAAAACGTACCAAAAGGTAGAAAAAGCGTGTCACAAAGATAGAGTTATTGAATTTAAAAATAAAAATCATAATAAAAGAAAAAATTACCAGCGGTCGGTAACCAATACCAGAACTGATGCCGCCATCGGCCACTTAAAAATGAAAAAGTAGAACAAGGGACGAGGGCTAGGATCACTTAGGGTGCGTTTGGTTCACGGAATGTAAGATTATCTCTGTGAATAAGATTCCCGGAATATAACATTACTTGACACATTACTAGATTATTACATTACCTTGTTTGGTTTATTTGTTAGGAATGTAAATTTACTGTGTTTGGTTGGAAGAATATAAAATTACCTGGAAGTAAAATTTATTAAATTGTCCATGTGTTATAGCTTCTTCTTAACATGTTAAACTTTCAATATTAAATTAAAAATATATGCACAAAAGGTCATAGAATTATATTATTTATCATATTACTAATATAATTATTACATTAAATATTTTTAAATATGTATATTTTATATTTGTATACCCTCGTTACTCTCTATTAAAATATTTTTATGAATTTTCAAATGTTAAACATTTAAGTGTTCAAATTTTTACTTTTTTATTACTTGTGACAAATTGCAAAATAAATTAAAGTAAATAATAAAAATATATAAAAGTTGTATAATACTAATAAAAATTTTACATCATAAGTTTAACTACTAAAATGTTTTATAAGATGTTTACCATCTTATAAATAAAAAATAAAATTAAAAACAAACTTCTAACTTATTAATTCTCAATCAATATACAATCTCAACATATAACATATAAACATCATATATATAATTAATAAAAATATATTAAAAATATTAAAACAATATTTAAATGTGTAGCACCATTTAAATATTAAATAAGAATATTTAATTAATTTACACCACAAATATTTAATCATCTAATTAAATTCAACAAATGATCTATATGAACAAAATTCATTAACTTAGGGGCAATATGATCCAAAGGAGTGGAAATTGACAAATACCTAAAAAGTTCGAGGGAATCACATTCTCACCATTTAATTAAAAAAGCACTTAACGTGACAAAACATACTTAATGTATTTTTTTTATGAGACAACAACTCAAGTCTATTTTTTTAATAGTTGAACTATGGTCTTATTAGCTTTTTTTTTTTTTGACAAAACTTACAAATGGTATAATTCAAATCAGAATAAGTATAACTAAACTAATAATCAGAACATACTATAAATATGAGACAACAACTCAATAGTTTTTTTAATATTTGAAGTATGGTCTTATTAGTTTTTTTTATCCCACTTTAATGTATATGGTCAGAACATTTTTTACTGATAAATTATTTTTGAATTATACTTAAAAGATTAAAATACCTGTTACTGGTTATACAGAGACAAAAAAATTTATGAAGGTCGATAGATTTTTTAATGTTGAACGTCATTCTCAAGGGAAAGTTTTATTTTTTTCATATTTTTGAGTTTAATATTTTTATTTTATGTATGAACTTTTTGGTGACATTGTCCCTATTTTTCTGTCTATATTTGGGTACATTGTAATTCGAATCCATTCTATTATTTTTATTAATGAAATTCATTTTCCATAGTTAGAAATGGATAAAGTTTACAAATTGTCATTAAACTATCCCAAAAAATATAAAATGGTCATCAAATTTTC
This sequence comes from Hibiscus mutabilis, assembly GCA_019671005.1. Taxonomy (NCBI): domain Eukaryota; kingdom Viridiplantae; phylum Streptophyta; class Magnoliopsida; order Malvales; family Malvaceae; genus Hibiscus; species Hibiscus mutabilis. The sequence continues at coordinate 1,833,080 of CM033733.1, forward strand.
AAAAGTTACATAATGGGCATTAAACTTTAGTTTTTATTACAAAATGGTCATTGAGTCGTTAAGTGTCGTTCATTGAATGACGTGATAGTTACGAAAATTTGAATAATAACACGTTTAGTCCTCCATATTTACACATTCAATCAATTTAGTTATAATTTAACCCTCATTCTTGATGTTTAAATTGATCGAATGTGTAAATATTGAGGATTAAATGTGTATTTATACAAATTTCCGTAATTTTCATGTCACCAGTTAATAACAGTTAACGGCTCAGTAACCATTTTGTAACAAAAACTAAAGTTTAATGTCCATTATGTAATTTTTAAAAGTTTGGTGACCATTTTGTATTTTTGAAATAATTCAGTGACCGTTTGTGTACTTTACCCTAAAAATTAAAAGATTAATCTATAAAAAAATTAAACCTTTTTATTTAACTTGACGGTTAGTTCTTAAAAGATTTACCTTAAGGTCAAAGATAAGATGAAGAAATCAATCAAACTACAACTACTTCACCGTCTGTCTTGGTATTTCACCGAACAATCAAATACCAAAATTTTGAAGAAAACAAATTAATAATAAGAAGGGTTTCTATGCCCAACATTGACTCTTCAAAATTCAAATTAAGACAAGGATTAATTTTCCATCAACTCACCGTTAGATTTTTTATAATATTTTTAATGTAATTTATGATAATATTTATTAATTTTTAATAATTAATAAAATACATCTATATTATACTGATAAAATTACTTCAACTTGAATCTACTATAAAGAATAGCCTTATTTTTTCACTTGGACCGTTTGTTGAATTCATTGTTAGCATCTTTTTTGTCATCTAAAATTATCATAACATGTCTTCTAAGATAAATATAAATATAATTAACAAAAAAATTTATATTCAATACACTAAAGATGGAAACAAAATATTTCCACGATTTTTTTAGTTTTAGAGTTTAGGAATTTAATTTAGGGTTTAGTGGTTTAGAATTTATGTATTGTAGTTAAAACTTAGGGTTTAGGTTTTAGGGTAAGATGATTAGGGATTTAAGTTTTAACCTATAAACCCTGAATTCTAAACCACTAAATCCGTAAACTTTAGAAATAAGGCACTTATAGAAACATTTTTGTTTCTGTCACTAGTGTATGAAATAATCATCTTTAACTAAATATGTTTAGTACATATATTACATTTTAACACATTTATAATTTAGATGTAATATTCATATCTGTATATAGAATTTTAGTTTACTCGACTTGATTATTGTTGTACTATCTTCAACGTTTAAGCATGCATTAGCCCCTAATTTAAGGTGTTTTTCTAAATAGTTTAGACATTGAATTGGTATTTAGGTTAGTAACAATACATACGTATGTTGTGCTCCTAAAACCGCAAAGTGAAGGATTGGGTTGCTGGGCGTTTACTAGAACAGAACAAGTGTGGAATCTGGTTAGGTTGAAGAAATCGAACAACCCTATGTAATTTGCTCACGTAACAATCGTGTTAGAGAAAACAGACAAGGAAAATGGATAAGGACATGAACCACGAGAGAAGATTACAGGGAAAGATCGTATGTAGTCAAAGTCGATTATTTTAATGGCGTTCAGTTTCTATGACCGACATTATCTGGTGTTGGTGGAAAATTGTCGGAATCTGTGGGTTCTTTGTCAACGCATACGTGTGGCAGTTGTCGTGAGATTCGTGCTGGTTACAACTAGTAGACTTGTAGTAAGAATAACAAAGAGAGCCGCGTCCGTACAGCAATTGTGGAACTCGTTAACTTTGTTGGCTCGATCGGTTCCCGTCAGCCATCTCGAGTTGTACAAATTGAGAAGACTTTGCTTTCTATTAGACCAAGTGACCGGAGTCTATTGGGCTTGGAGGGACTAATCCACTTTAGGTTTCGACCCATCCTAGATAGGACAGAAAGAACACAAAGCTGACTGGACCTAAAACAATTTCAACAAAAGGCCATCTTTTAAGCATTACTCTCTTGAGAAAAGATTTGCGTTCGAATTTTAAAAATAATATTGTTAAAAATAAAAGTCATAAATCATGAATATAAATCATAAAATAAAAATATATTTTACTAAAAAAAGTTGTCTTTAAGAGTGTTATTGGCCCAATTGGTCAGAATTCTCAAAACTTGAAACCAAGGAGATTGACAGATTAATTATTGGTTGGTATAATGAGTGAGAGTTTTTCTAAGAGTCATCTTTCAGTGTATCTTCGGACTGTGAAGGTGTTCTGTAATCGGATGCTATATAAGAATTAGTAGGACATATTTTCTCTCGAAGCATATTTTTTTTGTCTATTATCCAAAGATTGCCTTCAACGAAACCATGCGTTAGTCCTTTTTAAAATTTTTAGTATAATAGCATATTAAATTTTTTTAATTTAAATATTAATTAAATAAAGTTTTTATATTTTTTAATTTTTAAATTTAAAGGCTTAATATATTCTTGTATTTTCGTATGTTTGATCTTAATTCTATCTAAGATTGCTTTCATTCATTCATTCATTCTGATCGTGGATATATTTACTATTGGATTCACTATTCCGAAAAAGAAATCATTATAACTAACAAAAATGTCTACTTCTCCATGGCCCATCATCATATAATAATGCACTAAATCACTAATCCTTGTACCGTAGCTCCAAAGAGTAGGGTCTTGGGTGGCTCTTGATTTATTAACACCATACATTTATTATCCTCCCAATCTATTCTTCTGTGTTAAAAGTGTTGGTGGACACTCGATATAAAACTCAATACTATATTATTAATATGAACAAACCACAAATACAAATATTTTCGATACAACACTAGCTGCTGCTAGTTTTTCACACACTTGGTGATTTTTTTTTTCTCAATTTCCACTATTCACTCATACATACCTAAACTAAGAACTAAAACACATATATATTGGAGAACTAAACCGCTTTAGTTGTTGCCGTTCCTTGCCGTGCTTATCTTCAATTAAGTGCTTCATTTATCTTTTGTTGTTGCTGACATTCTTTTATGGTTTAAGCTTCTGCCATTTCATTAATTTGCTTGCTGCCATACACGTTGATTTGCTACCATATTTCCAAGTGCTTCATTAGTATTTCCAATCATTTAAGAAACCTTCAAATGCTGCCACCTCAATTCTTCTCATCATTAGCTGCTGCCACATTTGCCTCTCTTAATTGTTAAGCATCTTTGTATTGATGACGTGATTAATTTTCTTGTTGTGTTGTCACACAACTTCATCTTCACTTGCCATATATGGTTATTCATATAGCTCTCCAAGTGGACATTTCCATATTCATCATTTTGATTCAAGCTTTGCCGACATGAATGGAAAAAACAGGTTTGATATTCTAGCACTCCCCCTCAAATCTGATTTTTTATACCAAGCTTACTTTTGAGTCTATGAAGTGTATCAGCTTTCAACGGCTTTATAAAAATATCTGCAAGTTGATCTTCTGTCCTACAATAAACTAGCTCCACATTTTTGTTCTTCACTTGTTCTCGTATAAAATGATACTTTGTATCGATATGCTTGCTTCGACTATGAGAGACTGGATTCTTTGCAAGAAATATGGTAGAATTATTGTCGACATAAATTGTAGTCGGCTCTTATTGTGCAAAATTTAATTCGTCTAAAATATTCTTCAACCAGTTTGCTTGACATGTGCATGCAGCAACAGCTATATATTCTGCTTCACATGTTGATAAAGCTACCGTTTGTTGTTTCTTTGAGGACCATGGAAATGCCACATAGCTTATATGGAATATATATCTAGAAGTACTTTTCCGATCATCTAAGTCTCCCCCGTAATCACTATCAGAGTAACCAACTAGCCTTGAATTTTCTGAATATGTATAGAACAGACCATGATCCAACGTACCTTTGACATATCTGAAAATTCTCTTTGCTGCAATCAAATGATCTTGTTTTGGCTTCTCCATAAATCTGCTTACCAATCCTACAACGTATGTTATTTTTGGTCGTGTGATAATCAGATACCTTAAGCTTCCACGATGCTTTTAAACAACGTCGAATTCACGGGCTCTCTTGTTGAACCAGCACTTAATTTTATTCTTGGTTCTGCTGGAGTGACTACCGACTTGCAATCTCTCATTCTAAATCTGCTTAAAATTTCCTCTGCATACTTCTTTTGAGATATCAAAATTCCATCTTGCATTTGTTTTACCTCGACTCCAAGAAAGTACGACATTTCACCAATATCTGTCATTTCAAATTCTTTAGTCATAACTTTCTTGAAATCAATGAACATACCTGGATTATTTATGGTGAAAATCTTGTCATCCACATATAGACACACAAGCATTATATCACCATCTTCATTTTTCTTCGTGTGTAAAGCATGCTCGTACGAACTCTTCACAAACCCATTTTTCTGAAAATATTCATCTATTCTTGTATTCCATGCTCTTGGTGCTTGTTTCAATCTGTATAAAGCTTTCTGCAACCTGTAAACTTTGTCTTCATGTCCTTGTTTAATGTATCTAGGTGGTTGCTCGATATAAACTTCTTCTTCTAGGTAGCCGTTCAAAAATGCTGACTTCACATCCATTTGATAAATTTTCCATTTGTTTTGAGCTGCAACTGCTGTGAGAAATCTGATTGTGTCGATTCTTGCCACTGGAGCGAATACTTCATCATAGTCTACTCATTGTCTTTGTTTATAGCCTTTGGCAACTAGTCTCGCCTTGTATTTCTCTACTTTTCCTTCTTTATTAGTCTTCATCTTAAACACCCATTTGACTCTAATTGTAAAATATGACGCGTCAACTCGAATAACTCAAAAATTTTTGACTCGACCGAACGCTCACCCCTACTTCTCCATGGCCCATCATCATATAATAATGCACTAAATCACTAATCCTTGTACCGTAGCTCCAAAGAGTAGGGTCTTGGGTGGCTCTTGACTTATTAACGCCATACATTTATTATCCTCCCAATCTATTCTTCTGTGTTGAAAGTGTTATTGGACACTCGATATAAAACTCAATACTATATTATTAATATGAACAAATCACAAGTACAAATATTTTCGATACAACACTAGCTGCTGCTAATTTTTCACACACTTGGTGAATTTTTTTTCTCAATTTCCACTCTTCACTCATACATACCTAAACTAAGAACTAAAACACATATATATTGGAGTACTAAACCGCTTTAGTTGTTGCCGTTCCTTGCCGTGCTTATCTTCAATTAAGTGCTTCATTTATCTTTTGTTGTTGCTGACATTCTTTTATGGTTTAAGCTTCTGCCATTTCATTATTTTGCTTGCTGCCATACACGTTGATTTGCTACCATATTTCCAAGTGCTTCATTAGTATTTCCAATCATTTAAGAAACCTTCAAATGCTGCCACCTCAATTCTTCTCATCATTAGCTGCTGCCACATTTGCCTCTCTTAATTGTTAAGCATCTTTGTATTGATGACGTGATTAATTTTCTTGTTGTGTTGTCACACAACTTCATCTTCACTTGCCATATATGGTTATTCATATAGCTCTCCAAGTGGACATTTCCATATTCATCATTTTGATTCAAGCTTTGCCGACATGAATGGAAAAAACAGGTTTGATATTCTAACACTCCCCTCAAATCTGATTTTTTATACCAAGCTTACCTTTGAGCCTATGAAGTGAATCAGCTTTCAACGGCTTCGTAAAAATATCTACAAGTTGATCTTCTGTCCTACAATAAACTAGCTCCACATTTTTGTTCTTTACTTGTTCTCGTATAAAATGATACTTTGTATCGATATGCTTGCTTCGACTATCAGAGACTGGATTCTTTGCAAGAGATATGGTAGACTTATTGTTGACATAAATTGTAGTCGGCTCTTCTTGTGCAAAATTTAATTCATCTAAAATATTCTTCAACCAGATTGCTTGACAGGTGCATGCAGCAGCAGCTATATATTCTGCTTCACATGTTGATAAAGCTACCGTTTGTTGTTTCTTTGAGGACCATGGAAATGCCACAGAGCTGATATGGAATATATATCCAGAAGTACTTTTCCGATCATCTAAGTCTCCCCCGTAATCACTATTAGAGTAACCAACTAGACTTGAATTTTCTGAATATGTATAGAACAGACCATGATCCAACGTACCTTTGACATATCTGAAAATTCTCTTTGCTGCAATCAAATGATCTTGTTTTGGCTTCTCCATAAATCTGCTTACCAATCCTACAGCGTATGTTATTTTTGGTCGTGTGATAATCAGATACCTTAAGCTTCCACGATGCTTTTAAACAACGTCGAATTCACAGGCTCTCTTGTTGAACCAGGACTTAATTTTATTCTTGGTTCTGCTGGAGTGACTACCAGCTTGCAATCTCTCATTCTAAATCTGCTTAAAATTTCCTCTGCATACTTCTTTTGAGATATCAAAATTCCATCTTGCATTTGTTTTACCTCGACTCCAAGAAAGTACGACATTTCACCAATATCTGTCATTTCAAATTCTTTAGTCATAACTTTCTTGAAATCAATGAACATACCTGGATTATTTATGGTGAAAATCTTGTCATCCACATATAGACACACAATCATTATATCACCATCTTCATTTTTCTTCGTGTGTAAAGCATGCTCGTATGAACTCTTCACAAACCCATTTTTCTGAAAATATTCATCTATTCTTGTATTCCATGCTCTTGGAGCTTGTTTCAATCCGTATAAAGCTTTCTTCAACCTGTAAACTTTGTCTTCATGTCCTTGTTTAATGTATCTAGGTGGTTGCTCGATATAAACTTTTTCTTCTAGGTAGCCATTGAAAAATGCTGACTTCACATCCATCTGATAAATTTTCCATTTGTTTTGAGCTGCAATTGCTGTGAGAAATCTGATTGTGTCGATTCTTGCCACTGAAGCGAATACTTCATCATAGTCTACTCATTGTCTTTGTTTATAGCCTTTGGCAACTAGTCTCGCCTTGTATTTCTCTACTTTTCCTTCTTTATTAGTCTTCATCTTAAACACCCATTTGACTCTAATTGGGTTGTAACCTTCTGGCAAGCATGTTAGCTTCCATGTATTATTCTTTTATATTTATGCAATTTCTTCATTCACAGCATTCTTTCACTTGTCATCTTCAATTGCGTCTTCATATGTTATTGGATCACTATTTGCAAGCAAACAGAAAAGTGAAACATTATTTTGTATTGTGGTTTGGCGTCTAACTCCTCCTCCTCTAGCAGATGGGAATTGATAATCATTCTTGGCAAGCCTGTTTAGAATTTGCATTGCTTCCTCCGGCGACTTATCTAAGAGTATGTCGTTTGCCGAGGCATCTAGCATCATCCTTGTTGGTGTATTCACAGCGTTGTAAAACATTGTTACTTGTGTCCACACTAGGAATCCGTATAGGGGGCATTTGTGCAGAAGTTCTCTATATTGCTCCCAAGCCTCGTACATGGATACATCATCTGCTTGCGAAAAAGAAGTAATTTCGTTACGAAGCTTATCATTCAAATTTGCAGGATTAAATCAAGCAAGGAAACCACGACAAAGATCGGTCCAAGATCCTATTGATCCGGCATGAATACTATTCAACCATGCTTTCGCCCTATCCCTCAGTGAATAGGGGAATAATCTTAGTCGTAAAACATCGAGGGTGACTCCTTGTATTTTGAATGAATTGCAAATCTTGAGGAAAGATTTAAGATGTTGTCGTGCATCTTCAGTTGCTGAGCCGCCAAATTGACTAATTGTGTTGATCATATTGAACATCACCGGTTTCAACTTAAAGTGTTCGGCTTCAATTTCAGGTGTGACAACTCCTGGATTAAGTCATTCAAGATCTTCTTCAAAATAGTCTCGAATAGTTCTGTTTAGTGCAAGAATCACTCTTCCTGCTGGAACATCCTGATTCATATTGCCGTCTTGATTTGCCATTGCTATTCTTAACCTTCGTTTGAGTCTTTACAAAGTTCGTTCTATTTTTGGATCAAAGGGATATTCTAGTGTAATCGGTCTCGCCCTAGTCATATACCAATGCAAAACCAAAGTTTATTAACCCTTTGAATCTTAAACAAGAAAAATAAAAAGTGCAAGAAAATAAAAACAAAGTTGCTATTGCCAATCCCCGGCAACAGAGCCAAAAACTTGTTGCGCGTAATAAGTGCTCCGCAATTGTGCAAGTGTACACGTCGCAAGTTATAGATAAAAGATATCGTCTCCACAGAGATTGGTGCTACTTCAAGAATCTAATCTCTTGCACTATAAAAAGTAAAAACACAAGTAAGTGATTGTAGGAGTTTTAACTAACAACTAAACTAGAAAGCAAATAAGTAAAAGAAGATGTAGTCAAATGAAAGAGAATAGGCCAGGTTATCGTGAGTTGAGGAGTGATAGCCGATTGGATCGTCTTGGTAAAAGAGCGCAAGGGCAACTCAGTTGCTGTGGCAACTTGCGCAGCGGGGTTGCCTTGGCAACTAATCGACGGTTGCCTGGGCAACTACTTGGGCGGCTGGGCAACAACTTCAAGGTTCGGCAGAGCGTTCTTCAATGGTTTCTTCTTATCCCTAAGTCGAAACTCTAACTAATTGTGCATGCCTTGACAATACATCCCTGCGTGAATCAAGGGTGAACAACAACCAATCTTGCGCTCCTCTTAGCCGTTGAAATCCTTAACTTATTCCTAAGCCGGATTAACCTTCGCCATCAATAGATTGAATAAAGACCATACTCATTCGTTTCTTGAATCTAACTCTCCCGATATTAGATAAATAGATGAAGTTACGAGATCCTCTCCCAATTCACTTGCAAACAAGAGTAAGAACCAAGAATGAGTAAACCTTGAATTGAAAGTGCAAAATCTTATTACCTAAACAAAATCCAATTGTTTCTCACAACCACAAAACACAATAACCTTAGCTAAATAGATTTAGTTCATGGCTAGGTTCCAAAGAAACACAAAACAAAGAATTCCTAACATAAACCTAATCGAACAAAGAAGAAAAAGATGAAGAATGGTTGAAGCCTCTTTGTCGAAATCTCTCCTTGCTCTCCTTGAGTTTGACGGCTTGGTCTCCTTTAAATAGGAAATGGCTAGGTCAAAATCCTTCTCGAGGAGGAAGTTAAGTTGGAATTAAATACTTTAAAAGAATATAATTCTTTATTATATTTAAATTCCTTTTAGATCTTATTCTATCTTTTGTGATTTAATTTTTCTTTGACCTTCTCATGGAAATCAAACTCCTTTGGGATTTAACTTTGCTCCACATCATCTTGGGCTTATCTAGTAATCAATTTCGACTACCATAACATCTTATCCCTTATCGAAAATTGCCCTGGCAACTAGCTCGGCATCTCCTTTATGCATTGCCCTGGCAACTAGCTCGACATCTCCTTCATGCATTGCCCTGGCAACTGGTTCCAGCCTTGCTTTGGCAAGTGATTCTGCACACACACAAAAACACACTAAAACAATATCTTTTTCCACAAAATTAAGCAAAATATGAAATCAAGCCTGTCCACCAAGGAAACGATGCAAACATGCATGAATGGCTAATAATGCAACTAATATGAGCCTAAGTCTAGCAATAATATGAATAAAAAGGGTGAATAAAATAGTACTTTTAGACACTTAACACTCTGTATGGACCGTATCTGCGTCAGGGCTGTAAACTTTTCTTGAATGAGCTGCTCAGTGCGAAAAGAATCGAGCCCTTCAAGTACATCCGAGTTGAGGAAATGCGTGCTTTTGTCTCCCGCTTTTATGGATTATCAAGGAAGCCGGTTGTGCTTGTAGAGCAGCTCGCCTGTCTTACTCTCAGTAATATTAGCACGATGGTGTTGGGAAATAAGTGCTTTGGTGTTTCCGACAATGATCGACTTGGATCGGATTCAAAAGTGAGTCTGCAAGAGCTCCAAGAGATGATAAATGAGTTTTTCATTCTGATTGGAGTATTCAATATTAGAGATTGGATACCCTGGCTAGACTTTCTGGACTTGCAGGGCTACGTAAAGTGAATGAAGGCTTTGAGAAAAAAACTTGACCGATTTCACGACCATGTGTTTGACCAACATAAGCGGAATAGAAAGAATTAGGAAAGAGAGATGGTAGAAGAAACAGACATCCCCCAACTTCCTTACATAGAAGCAATCATGAAAGAAACAATGAGAAAACACCAGGTTTGTGTGCTGCTCCCACCACGTTTGGCCATGGAAGATTGTAATGTGGCCGGATACGATATTAGCAAAGGAACTAGAGTCTTTGTAAATGCCTGGAGCATAGGGAGAGACCCCTTGTTGTGGGGAAAACCCGATGAGTTCTGTCCTAACAGATTCATAGGACGGAACATCAATGTGAAGGGAACAAGTTTCGAGCTGCTGCCATTTGGAGCTGGGAGGAGGATGTGTAGCGGCTACAACCTTGGTTTAAAGATGATTCAGTTGAGCTTGGCAAACTTGTTGCATGGCTTCAACTGGAAATTGCCTGACAATAGTAGAGCAGAAGATTTGAACATGGAGGAAACTTATGGATTGGTGTACACCAAGATAGTTTCCACTTGTTGCAGTCATGGAGCCTCGTCTCCCTCTTCATCTTTATAACATCTGAATTTCTCATAAATCGTTCTTCTTGATATTATTGTATTTGTATCAGCTAATCTTCATCCTATATATTCATATAGGAATTTTACTTTAGTAGAATCAAATGTTTTAATAAAATGTTTATGTTATCGCTAATAAGTTTATTATGAAATAAATGTTCCATAGGTGTTTTGTCGGATCGGAATTAGAAAACTTAGATTACAATCTCATAATTTAATTATTTTTTTAAAAATATATATACAAAGGTCTCGATACATGTCCAGAGTACATATACTTCTCTCTAGTTAGACAAATTCGTTGATTGTTTGAGATTTACTCAAACGAAAATTAAACTTGTAAGTCGAGTGTATTAGACACTGTGACATACCAATTGCACCTAATAAGTTTCGCAACTTCTACACAACCAATGATTTAGTATTTCTCTATGCATACCATTATATCATAGAATTCATACTTCATGTTTGCTTGTTTTTTTCTTGTACTCGTATTTAGGTGTATATTTACATGTTTATGCTTGTGTACTTTTTTTTTCACAGCACTCATACCATACATTCACATTATCTTACTCATAAAATTCATATTGCAAGCACAATTTATCTACATTTGAACTTTCCTATCATGTATAAGTTTAGTCACAAGCACTTCTTGTATCACCATAAACATAACTATGACTCTTACCAAGTCATTAAAGAAAAAGGAAAAAATACTTGGCCTAGGGTCTCGACCCGACCCGACCTAATATATTTAAATAAAAAAATCAAATCTGGATTGAGTTAGGTTCAGATTTATAGTGGAAATTGATGAGTGTTCAAAAGTACTATTTTTATTACCCTTTTTACTCATATTATTGTTATACTTAAGCTCATAGTAGTTGCATAATTAGTCATTCATGTGATTTTTGTGGAAAAAGATGCTGCTTTGGTGTGTTTTTGTGTGTGTGCAGAATCACTTGTCTAAACAAGGCTAGAACCTGTTGCCAGGGCAATGCATGAAGGAGATGCCGAGCTAGTTGCCAGGGCAATGCATGAAGGAGACGCCGAGCCAGTTGCCATGGCAATTGTCGACATGAGCAAAGGTGATATGGTAGTCGAAATTGATGAGTAGACAAGCCCAAGATGACGTAGAGCAAAGCCCAAACCCAAAGGAATTTGATTTCCATGCAGAGATTAAAGAAGAATTAAATTCCAAGAAGATATGAGAAGTTCTAGTAGGAATACAATTATAATAAAGAATTATATTCTTTAAAGATAATTTAATTCCAACTTAACTTCCTCCTCAAAGAAGGACTTTGGCCTAGCCCTATAAATAAGAAGGAGATTTCGACAATTCCAGAGAGAGCAACAGGAGAGGATTTTCGACAACTCCAAAGGGCAAGAAGGAAGAGATTTCGACAAGATAACAAGGAGGGAGAGAGTTTGATTTCTTCTTCTTCTTTGCTTCCATTAGATTCATGGTTTGGGGATTATTCTTTGTATATCTTTTGAACCCAACCATGAACAAATCAAGATGGTCGGGACCATTCAAAGTTGTCAAACCATTCTCTCATGGTGTCGTGATAATCAAGTCCATCACTGACGAACATGAATTCAAAGTTAACGGACAAAGATTGAAGCACTACAACGGTGCCCATGTGGAACGTAACAAAGAAGTTGACACCTTAGGAGATGCATGAGCATGCTCTCCTTTCGATATTTTATTTTTATTTTTATTTTTTTCGAACATTTTTTTTCTTTCTATTATTTTCGTTTATTTTTTTTCTCTTTATTTATTTTTGGAATTTTTAGGAGATATTTTACTTTTCTTCATTATCTTTAGTTTCCAGGTTTTCTTTTCCACAACAAGACTCACAACCACCATGCTAAGGAAATTTACTGCCGACTACTTGCCACAGCAACCACAACAGAAATTGGCGATGCCCAGGCAACAACAATGGCTTCGGCAACTACTGATGCCCATGCAAGTGAACCTGCATCGGCAAACATGGATCAAATCAAAGCAATGCTATTCACGCGGTACCAGCATTCAACCACCGACTGAAAAATGAATCAAGCAAACGGCACGAAGGAAACTTATCACTCAAGGTGACGACCTCTCCGACTAACTCATTTCATTTAGTTTCTTTTAAATTTTGTTTCACTTTTTCATGCATTGAGGACAATGTTTCTCTCGAGTTTGGGGGGTGTTGGTTTCTAGTTAGTTTCATGATTAGTTGCATTCATCTTTAGCAATCACATATAGGTTGCATATGTTACTTGCCATGCCTTTAATTGGATTTAATTGCTTAAGACTTGTTGAATATCCAATGATGAATTTTTGCCACTGCACTTAATTGAAAGAACCTTTAATTTTAGGATTACGTGAAAAGAACTTAGAATTTTACTATGATGCTGATTTTTTTTACACGGTTGTGGCTTGTTGATTGAAAGAACCTTAGTGAACTTAGGTTGCTTAAAATTTGGGTAAATATAAAATTGAAAATTAAAAGTTAATTTCTTGCTAGAGGTGCCCAAAAACTGGCTCTAGTAGTAAACGCACTTTCTTGCTAGAGGTGCCCGAAACTAGCTCTAGTAGTTAATGCACATTAAAGAATCGCTAGAGGTGCCCAAAATTGGCTCTAGTTGACTAAAATAAAATGAGGAATTGCTTACTTTGCTAGAGGTGCCCGAAATTGGCTCTAGTGAAAATAAAAATAAATGCCCTGATAATTAAATTAATAAAAGCATGTAGTTCACATAGAATCTTGAAAATCAACTTGTTCACAACTACGCACACACATTGTCACGAGCATTATAGTTTGGTTCCGGGTAATTTTTGTGCTATACGAAAAATTAAAAGGTGATCATACTTTGTGCCACGGTTCCGAGGTTTGAATTCAAGTTTGAAGCATGTCTTTGATGATTAAAGTCTTGGCAGGTAATTGTTAGTTTGCATTGCTTGAGGACAAGCAATAGTTCGAGTTTGGGGGCGTGATAAGTGTTCAAAAGTACTATTTTTATTACCTTTTTACTCATATTATTGTTATACTTAAGCTCATAGTAGTTGCATAATTAGTCATTCATGCATTAATTCATGTTTCTTTCCACCGTTGAGCTTGATTACATAACTTGGTGATTTTTGTGGAAAAAGATGCTGCTTTGGTGTGTTTTTGTGTGTGTGCAGAATCACTTGTCTAAACAAGGCTATAACCTGTTGCCAGGGCAATGCATGAAGGAGATGCCGAGCTAGTTGCCAGGGCAATGCATGAAGGAGACGCCGAGCCAGTTGCCATGGCAATTTTCGACATGAGAAAAGGTGATATGGTAGTCGAAATTGATGACTAGACAAGCCCAAGATGACGTGGAGCAAAGCCCAAACCCAAAGGAATTTGATTTCCATGCAGAGATTAAAGAAGAATTAAATTCCAAGAAGATGTGAGAAGTTCTAGTAGGAATACAATTATAATAAAGAATTATATTCTTTAAAGATAATTTAATTCCAACTTAACTTTCTTCTCAAAGAAGGACTTTGGCCTAGCCCTATAAATAAGAAGGAGATTTCGACAATTCCAGAGAGAGCAACATGGGAGGATTTTTGACAACTCCAAAGGGCAAGAAGGAAGAGATTTCGACAAGATAACAAGGAGGGAGAGAGTTCGATTTCTTCTTCTTCTTTGCTTCCATTAGATTCATGGTTTGGGGATTATTCTTTGTATATCTTTTGAACCCAACCATGAACTAACTTGATTGGTTGTGGTTATTGTGTTTTGTTGTTGTGAGAAACAATTGGATTTTGTTTAGGTAATAAGAGTTTGCAGTTTTCTATTCAAGGTTTACTCATTCTTGGCTTTTATTCTTGTTTGCGAGTGAATTGGGATAGGATCTCGTAACTTCATCTATTTATCTAATATCGGGAGAGTTAGATTCAAGAAACGAATGAGTATGGTCTTTATTCAATCTATTGATGGTGAAGATTAATCCGGCTTAGGAATAAGTTAAGGATTTCAACGGCTAAGAGGAGCGCAAGATTGGTTGTTGTTCACCCTTGATTCACGCAGGGATGTATTATCAAGGCATGCACAAGTAGCTAGAGTTTCGACTTAGGGATAAGAAGAAACCATTGAAGAACGCTCTGCCGAACCTTGAAGTTGCTGCCCGGACGCCCAAGTAGTTGCCCAGCTAGTCGCCCGTGCAACCATCGATTAGTTGCCAAGGCAACCTCACAGTGCAAGTTGCCACGGCAACCGAGTTGCCCTTGCACTCTTTTACCAAGACGATCCAATCGGCTATCACACCTCAACTCATGATAACCTGACCTATTCTCTCTTTTGATTTAATCTATTCTTTTAGTTTATTGCTTTTACTTTTCTCGTTAATTAAAACCTCTATTACCAATTGTGTTTTTATTTTTCACAGTGCAGTAACTAAGCAAAGTGGCCCAAACCAATCCCTGTGGAGACGATACTCGATACTCATATCACTTTATTACTTGCGACGTGTATACTTGCACATTTGCGTAGCACTTATCACACGCAACAGAAATTGTCCATGATGAGTTAGGTATTTTGTTAAATTTTAGGGTTGGATTGGGGTTTGATCAACGATAAAATATATTAAACTCGAGTCAGGTCAAAAATTTAAAATTTCAGATCGGGCGGCCAAAAACTCACCCCCAACCCGTCGTGTTGTCATCCCTAAGAAAAACACATCAACAAATGACTTAGTTAATTACACTAATAGATCTAACTTTATTAGAATTATACCATCAGTTGGTTTAACAAAATGAGATAGTAAGTCCCTTGATTTTAAAACTTGATGTTGTAAATGGAGTAAAATAGATTTGGAGAGTCGTCACATGATGAGCTTCTACTACACTTGAATCAAAACTAATATAACTTTTTTTAAAAAAAATTGAAGATTAGAAAATTCATTAAACCTCATAATAATATGGCATAAAGTCAAAAATAACTTTAATGTTTGACTGAATAGTCACTTTGCTCATATTTTTTGAGCAATTCAACATTCAATATTTTATTTTGGGTCAAAATGGCTCTTATGTGGATGAAAATTATTAGAAAACTGACGGTAAACAGTTTGAATGATTTGACAAAATGATAAGTCAGTAGAAAAAATTATTTTATATTTTATATAATTTTATGAAATTATTATTTGACTGATGTAACATTTTTTCAAGTCAACACATTTGTCTATATGATATTGTCATCTCAGTGTGCACTATCATATAAGTTTGCCACGTTATTTTAAGTCATTTATCGTCAGTTGACTGATAGTTTTCTTCCGCAGAGGGGCCATTTTGACCCAAAATTAAATGTTGAAGGTTGAATTGCTCTAAAAAAGGATAGGATCCAAAGTAACTATTCAATCAAACGTTTGGAGAATATGCCTAAAAATATCTACTTCTCCATAGGGGTGAGCAAAACTCGACTCGACTCGAAAAAATCAAAATTTTCGACTCGACTCGAGGCGAAAAAGCTCGAATCGTTCTAACTCGACTCGAAATTACATAAACTAGACTTGAAATAATTTCGAATAAAGTTTGAGTTGTAAAATGAAAATTCGAATAACTCGAAATTTTTAGTAATTAGTGGATTAATTTTTAAGTTCGAGTCAAGTTCCTCAATTTTTCCTGATATGTATATACCGATACAAAAAAATATGAAGAAATATATGCCACATATGAAAAAATATGATGAAATATAAATGCATATCTTTTATGATTAGAGAAACTCATTTAAATTAGAATCAAACTATACTATAATATGATAAATAATTACAATTAAATTTGTATAGGAACTCTAACTCGACTCGAATTTCATAAACTCGACTCGAATCGAAAAATTTCAAATAAAGTTTGAGTTGTAAAATATGATGCGTCAACTCGAATAACTCAAAATTTTTTGACTCGACTGAACGCTCACCCCTACTTCTCCATGGCCCATCATCATATAATAATGCACTAAATCACTAATCCTTGTCCCGTAGCTCCAAAGAGTAGGGCCTTGGGTGGGTCTTGACGCATTAACGCCATACATTTATTTATCCTCCCAATCTATTCTTCTGTTAATCAAATGAACTCATCTCTAATCAATGGAGGCTCCGTCTTGGCTTGTTCTATCCATAGCATTGCTAGCTTCTATAGCCTTCCTCTCCAAAATTTTCATTGACCGGCGGTACAAACATCTAAAGCTTCCACCAGGTCCTAAACCCTGGCCGATCATCGGCAACCTTAATCTCATTGGTTCCCTGCCGCATCAATCTCTTCACAAACTTTCCCGTCGATATGGCCCAATAATGCACCTCAAATTTGGTTCTTACCCTGTAGTAATTGCATCATCTCCAGTGATGGCCAAGGAGTTTCTAACGAATCATGACCAAATCTTTGCTTCTAGACCCCAAATTGCAGCCGGCAAGTACATTAACTATAACTACTCCGATGTCGGGCTTGCTCCGTATGGACCACATTGGCGCCAGGGCAGAAAGATTTTCATGAACGAGCTGTTCAGTGCAAAAAGAATCGAGTCCTTCAAGCACATCCGAGTTGATGAAATGCATGCTTTTGTCTCTCGCTTGTATGGATTATCAGGGAAGCCGGTTGTGCTTGTAGAGCAGCTTTCACATCTTACTCTCAGTATTATATGTAGGATGGTGTTGGGAAATAAGTGCTTTGGTGTTTCCGACGATGATCGGCTTGGATCGGATTCGAAAGTGAGTCTGCAAGAGCTTCAAGAGATGATAAATGAGTTTTTCATTCTGAATGGAGTATTCAATATTGGAGATTGGATACCCTGGCTAGACTTTTTGGACTTGCAGGGCTATGTAAAGCGAATGAAGGTTTTGAGGAAAAAACTTGACCGATTTCACGACTACGTGCTCGACCAACATAACCGGAAAAAGAAAGAATTAGGAAAGGATTTCGTGGCACAAGACATGGTGGATTTACTGTTGCAGCTAGCTGATGAGCCTGATCCTGACGTTAAGCTCACTTCTGATGCTGTCAGGGGGCTCACACAGGTATTCATATTTTCCTTAATTTTTCCGGAAACTTTAATACATCAACGAGAAAAATAAAAAGTTGGTCGGATTGTAGGATCTGATAGGTGGTGGCACGGATACCTCTGCAATAACCGTGGAATGGGCGATTTCCGAACTCATCAAACAACCACAACTCATCCGACAAGCAACCGAAGAGCTCGACAAAGTGGTCGGCAAAGAGAGATGGGTAGAAGAAACAGACATTCCCCACCTCCCTTACATAGAAGCAATCATGAAAGAAACAATGAGAAGACACCCGGTTTGTGTGCTGCTCCCACCGCGCTTGGCCATGGAAGATTGTAATGTCGCCGGATTCGATATTCGCAAAGGAACTAGAGTCTTTGTAAATGCCTGGAGCATAGGGAGAGACCCCTTGTTGTGGGAAAACCCCGAAGAATTCTGCCCTAACAGATTCATAGGACAGAATATCAGTGTGAGGGGAACAAATTGCGAGTTGTTGCCATTTGGGGCTGGGAGGAGGATGTGCCCCGGCTACAACCTTGGATTAAAGATTATTCAGTTGAGCTTAGCAAACTTGTTCCATGGCTTCAACTGGAAACTGCTTGAGAATACTAAAGCAGAAGATTTGAGTATGGAGGAAGCTTTTGGAATGACAACGCCAAGAAAGTTTCCACTCGTTGCAGTCATGGAGCCTCGTCTCCCTCTTCATCTTTATGAGTTCTATATTCCACATGAATAGTTCTTTTTGATATTATTGTATCGACTAATTTGCATCCTATATATTTCCACATATAAAAATAAATGAAAAGTAGTCCATGATGCTTCGCCATGGAATTAATGTTGCACATACTTATTTTAGATTTTAAGATAAATTTCAAATTTTACCTTTTTTTAATCACGCCCTATACTTTTTTTTTTTTGACTCGCCTAAATTTGTGGGTTGCCTGTCCAACCAACTCATTGCATATAAGATGAGCAGGCTGCAGCATGCAATCAATCAATAAAAATATCTCTCTGTCTACATATTTTCATGTTCCATGGGACCATAACCATACATCATAATACATAAATACTTGTCCCTTAGTTCCAAAGAGTAGGATCTTGTTGTATTAATGTCCATACATTTATTTATTCTCCCAATCGACTCTTCTCTCTCTCTCATATGATTATGTCTCACCCATTGCCTTTTGATATTTTTTATACATAAGTTGTTGTGTTGTGTGGTGGAGGTTGCTTTTTTTCTTCTAAAAGATTAAATATTATTTCAATGTTTTGATTGAGTAATGTTACTTTGTTTCATTGAATGGATTTCTTTAAAGAGTAATTGGTTGAGTCATGGACAGAAACAGAGTCAATATCAAATATTAGCAGGGTCAAAATATTAAATTTAAATAATACGGAACAATATTTAAGTTATTTAATATTTAAATTTATATAGACATAAATTTTTATTAAATAAAAAAAATCCGAGAGCTCGTGCATATCCTTCTTTAGTGCAACCCTTATCAGATTAAATATTTAATACAATATTTGAAATTTATAACAGGACCTAGACCCCTTAGGACCCTAAGGGCACTGTCTTTGGTCATGGAAAAACTTTAATAGATATGATACAATATCTCGATAAAGAGTTCTCAGAATCGATATGATTTGTTGTATATTCACGTGCGACACATAATGTCTTACTGAATATCCAAAAACACACTTCTTTGAAAAGATTCCATCTTAGAGAGTTTGATAAGTAGACGCAAGGGGATACGTAAGGTTGAAAAATACAAACAAAACAGAACTCATAAAAGATAAGGACATCGAATCCAGCAAATTGGATGAAAGGTCCCTGTATTATGTATTTTTAGTGGATCCAGTCCCTCTACTATAATTTCATCATTTCTAGTCACTTACCTTCTTAAATATGAATTTTCAGTTTTGATGTCAACACCTTTCATTAATCCAATGAAATAGTTGGCATGTCTTACTCTCTTTTGTTAACATATGAGCATTGACTTTTTTCTCGGTTGGGCAATATTTTACACATTTAAGAAAAAGAAACAATATAATATTAGTTCGAACGAAAATGCAAAGTTATATATATGCTACACCATCACATGTTTAGTGGGACAAAGAATTTTATTTTTGGGGCAGAGCTAAAAAAGTGTGTCAAGATGTCTTAAATTGAATTATTAATTATTGGGAGGGGCTAAAATATAACTTTTTTATGTAATTAGTTTGTACATGTTTAGTAGTGATCAAATTGAATAGTTTCATTTTATGGGACTAAAAAGAAAATTATACCATTGACCTTGGAGCCAAGCCTGTGATTCGCCCCTGAATTGATTAAGAAATTAGTCTTAGAATCTAAAAGGCAAGATGGCAAAAAAAAAAAAAAATCCTCAACGTTTGTCATTTTTTTCAATTGTCATTTAATTTTTTAGCAATTTAAATCTTGAAGTTTCATTTTTTTCAAATAAACCTTTTTTGAATGGTTAATTAACGATCAATATTTTTGTTAACGTAAAATGACATGGCAACTTTAAGGACATAATTAAGGATTTTTTCTGCTATTATGTCTTTTTCGCTCTCAATTTATAATTTTATTTTGAATGTGTAAGCTATGTTATAGTATTATTTATTTATATGAAACAATGCTTTCGGAATATTATAAAATGTGAAGAATATAATTGAAATAAAAATTGAACTAAAAAAGTATGAATTATATTCTAATATTCTTTCAATTTTATTTACCTAGATAAATGTTTTTATGTTTAAACATCACTATGATATTAAATTTATAATTGATTAACATATAATCAGCTACGCGCGAATTTGAAACTAGATTTTTTGCACTCACTATGTGGGAGAACAAAATATTTTTATAAAAAATATATTTATAAACATTTATTTAGTGAATGATTACAAGTAAGGTGATAAAGGATTTGTATATAGATCTATTAATCTTGTGTTCAATCATTAATTAGTAATTTTTAGACATTTTATTTATAGAAGATATAAAATTATAAATCAAGAGTGAAAATGATATAATAAAAAAAGTATCCTCGTTATTTTTTTTCAATTGCGACCTTAATGTAGTTATGTAAGGTCAGGAAAAAAATGTTGATCGTTAGTTGACTATCCAAAAACTGACTTATTTGAAAAACATTTGAAATTTTAAGATTTAGATAGTCAAAGAAAAACTTTAAGGGTACAATTGAAAAAATGACAAACATTGAGAGCTTTTTCGTCATTAGAATTTAGTAAGGACCAAATGCACAAAAAACTTATAATACAAGGACACTATATAAAATTTAACCATTTAAAAGAAACGCAAAACCAGCAAAAGAAAAGCAAAACCATGGATCGCTTAACGTTGGTGTCCTCCATCGTCCTCCTACTATGCTCCGCCGCCGCCGTCTCTGCCGCATCAACTTTCGAGGACTCCAACCCCATCCTGACGGCCTCCGCGGCTTCGAGTCCACTGTTCTTCGTGTCATCGGTCACAGTCGCCATGCTATCTCCTTCGCCCGTTTTGCATACAAGTAATCCATCATCCCCTCATCGGACGATCATCTTCATTCTTATTTAGAACAAAACAGTGCAAAATCGAGATGAAATTTCTGGGTTTCTTTTTTTGTAGGCATGGGAAAAGTATGAAACCGTGGAGGAGATGAAGCTCCGGTTTCAGATTTTTAAAGAAAATTACGATTTAATCAGATCCACTAACAGGAAGGGATTGTCTTACACTCTTGCCGTCAATCGTACGTTATTTACTTATTTTCCCCTTTCTTTAATTTTAATTTTATTTTAATGGATATCGGCGGTCTACTGATGAACCGGAGATGTCAAATTCCGACACCCAACTGATTTTTATTACAAAAGTACATAGGTTGACTTTCTGAACTGTGATCTGATTCAGTTCAGTTCAGTTTCCAGTATGTTTGCTTTACAGGCCAACTTTAGCCCGACACGTTGTCATTATTGATCTTGATTTTTTTTTTGGATTTGATGATGAAGAGTTTGCGGATTGGACGTGGGAAGAGTTTCAGAAACACCGCCACCACAAAGTGCAATCACCGGCTTACCGATGTCGTCCTCCCTGAATCGGTACAAAATTTAACCATGTTCCATTGAAATTCATTGGAGACATGTTATCTTCATTATTTCCGAAGTCGGACACATATTCATATTTGACACTGTATATGTGCAGAAAGACTGGAGGGAAGCCGGCATAGTCGGCCCTGTGAAAGATCAAGGCAAGTGTGGATCTTGCTGGACATTCAGTACCACCGGAACTCTTGAGGCGGTTACCATCAAGCATTCGGGAAAGGGATTTCTCTATCGGAGCAGCAGCTTGTGGACTGTGCTGTAGCCTTCAATAACTTCGGTTGCAATGGTGTATTGCCATCCCAAGCCTTCGAGTACATCAAATACAACGGCGGCCTCGACACGGAGGAGTCCTACCCTTACACTGGTAGGAACGGTCTATGCAAATACTCTCCTGAAAATGTTGGTGTTAAAGTCATTGACTCTGTGAACATCACCTTGGTAAGTTTTCCCTTCTGGTTTTCTGGTATAGATTCGATATTAGCCGCCTGTGGATCTAAATGTATGAATCAACAGGGTTCCGAAGATGAATTAAAGTATGCAGTTGCCATGGTCCGGCCGGTTAGTGATGCATTTGAAGTTGTCACAAGTTTCCGTTTCTACAAAAGTGGGGTTTATACCAGTGACACATGTGGCAACACACCCATGGTAAGTTATTTGTATGTTCGGAGTTATATCCGATGCGCTAACGGTGTATGACCTAACAATGGGGATATGTGGGCAGGATGTGAACCGCGCAGTCGTTGCGGTCGGATACGGAGTTGAAAACGGCGTTCCGTATTGGCTGATTAAGAACTCATGGGGTGAAAGATGGGGGTGACAATGGCAAAAACATGTGTGGTAAGAATCTCAACCCCATTAGATCTCCATTTCACCTTGAATACCCTCTAAGTACAAGACTGAAAATTTTTTGCACTGTAAACAGGTGTGGCAACTTGTGCATCATACCCTGTTGTTGCTTGATCCGATTGAAGAACCGACTCAGATCGGCTCGTTCTCTAGCGTTCATGTACAATAAAGTTCAAAGATATGTAAGATGCAGTATTTGTTGCACACAACAAAGACTTGGTGTAAATTTCTATGTTTAAACTTGGTGTGTAATAGCTTGCCCAACATTGGAAATCAATAAAAAAAATTTTAGTTCTTATTCATCAGCGGTGATATTAGTTTAGTGATGGTGGTTTTTATATTAAGTTCTTGTTTTCTTTTATATTTTAGTTTTTTAATTTTTATTTGCCTTATAATATACTTTTTCTTTTTTCTTTTTTCTTGTGGCACATTTTTCCTGCCTTGTGGTACGATTCTGCCTTATGGCACGTATTCATTTACTGTTGTGGTAGATCTGCATTCGTGAATACGTTTTTCACGACGTATTGACTTTGATTTGCATATTGTCTGTGGTCTTCAATAGATTCATCCTCTTTTGCGGTTCGTTTGCCGATGCAATCAGATCTATTTTACGAAACAACCTTCAAGATTGATGTTTTGCACACTATTCCTACTTCAAGCCTAAAACGTGTAGGTGGATAGAGACAAAAAGTCTTGTTCTCTGCTTTTAATTTCTCCAGTGTTTTATCTTTATTATTAATTTGTAGCCCATTGAAGTTTTGCTGGTCTGATGTTCGTTTTCTAGTTTTTCTTTTCTTTTCAATTTAGATTTGTATTTTTTTTCTTTTGGACTGTTTTCTATTTTTATTTTTAATAAAAATAAAATTCAGTTGACATATTATTCAAAAAAAATATATTGGAAATCAATAGGAGTTTTAATAGCAATACAAATAAACCTTATCCTATTAGTTGAATTACAACTGGTTTAATTCAATAGTTTCATTTAAAAAGAGACCGCCAAACACAAAATTGAAGAAGTGTTCCGCCCCGTTCCGATATAGTTGAATTACAATTGGCTTACATTAACAGTTTCATTCAAAAAGAGACAACCAAACACAACATTGAAGAAGTCGTGACCTCGAACTGTTTCGCCCCCTCCAAATATCGCTTCGGTATCGTACTTGCATGCTCTCATGCAGTCGGGGCAGTACGTAACCTGCGTAAAATTGGCATATCCTCAGGTGAGAAGATTACTGGTAATCGTTAAAAGCAATTTAAGCCTTCTTTGTTATTCATATATAATCATTCAAACGCGAAACAGACATTAATTGGATGTAATTCTCGGTAACAAACCTCCAATAACTTAGGCTTGAAAGAGGCATCAAGCATTACATCCACACCGTACATGGCCCTAGACTTTGGATCATGCATCTCTGGATGTACTGATGCAGCTGACTCGAAGACGGATCTGATCATGTTTTTTACTCTCTGGTGGATGTCAAGCCATTTAACTGTAACAAACACACAAATTGTCGATAAAGAAACGACTTAAATATGGCCTCTTGGTTGCCTTCCAAACTGTGTAGATTCATTTTATTCAATGGAAGGGTAATACAAGGGGGGGGGGGGCAAATTCGGCAAGCACGTATACCTTGATGCTCCTTCTCAAACTCCCGAACAAACTCCGGTGTGTTCATGTGATTCAACCTCCGACCATAGTTCTGAAAGTCATAGAATAATTAAATTACTAATTGTCAAAATATGAAGGTAACCTGTACTCTTTTCAAGCTGTCAAAAGAAACTGCCTCAACATACCATAACAGTGAAGTGTGTCTCGTACTCGAAAAGACTATGCTTCTCAAGGGTATACGGGTTTGTTAGCCAATCGGACCTGAAATTAACAGGAAAAACTAAATAAGGTATTTTAACAGCCGAAAATATGTACAAAGGAAACTCTTTCTATATATGGCATCTCAGTCAGACAACAGAATGTGCATTACCCAGAAGACATCTGAAAGGAAGATCTCCAAAGGGTTTATGCCGCGAACCAGTACGATATAATGAAGATCAAACTTTTTTCCTTGAAACAGAGCAGTGTGCTCAATATACTTCTGGCATATTTTTGGACCGGTTTCCATGAGACGAATAATAGCAGATAAATTATCGGTTACAGTTGTATCGATGGTTCGTGCCATGTTCCAAGGTTTCAAGATCCATAGATTGTTGCGCCCATCTCTCTTACGCACGCAATAGTCACCAATGAGTTGAGATAGATGTGTTTCAAGATTATAAGTAGGTTGCAACCATCCTGGAGATCCCTGCGCCTATTGCAAGGAAAGAAGAGGCAATTTAGTGTCAGTTAACCACAGGAAAGAGAATAGTTTATCTTAGTATCAATTATCGGACAAAATAGGAATCATTGAAATAACAAGCCCGCAGTTTAGTGTCGTAATAAGTAAAATATTTGTGAAATAAGTTCACAATCTCAACCTTTTGTATGGTATCTGCCAAATGATGTTTCATCACGATACAAGCCTCGAAAGGAAATTGGTTTACGTATTGTTGATCTGTTATTCCCACGGCTTTTTTCATCTCTTCATCTATCTGCATACTCGTCCATATAATATCTGCATCCTTTGGCTCATTTGCTGCAAGCATTAACGAGACGTCAAAATCTCATATCAGAAAGAGTACGGAATCCAACAAATAAAATCTCAGGTATATTCAATACATAATAGATTTAAGATGTGTGCATAAGAATGAACAAGTTGCCATGGAAAATAGCACATACTGATGACAAATTCAGGCCGCACACACGGTCTTTAGTCCTTAGAATTTTCCAACTCACTGATTTCACTTTCACATCCCCAAAAAATCTCAACCCCCAAGAAATCTCCATCTTTTTCTCTTTGGTTTTCCATGCTCCGTTTTCATTAATGGAGGTTCAATAAAAAAAAAACTCAGCTTGATTGATTTTTAGTACTAAACAGAGGCCAATAAATACGAACTGTGCAGAGAGTAATAAAAGTTCAATATGGGTCACCACCCGCAGCATAACCACCACCACAACACCACCACCACCGATGGCGTTTCACAGCGAGATTACAGCCCGCGTTTCTCGGGTCCGATGACTCGCCGAACTCACTCGTTTAAGCGCATCAATAACAGCAACAACAACGGAAGTAGTGGCAACAATAATTTGAGCGTGCATCATGAGATTGATCTACCGATAAACTCACCCAGATCGGAGGTTGGAGCTGTGGGTTCGGTTTCAATCAATGGGTTGAGCCAAAGGAAAGGGTTTTCGAAGAAACAGAGTGTTGGATCCATGGTTTTGGATTTTGGGTTGAAAGAAAGGAAGAAGCTTGGGCATTGGATGTTCTTTGTTTTCTGTGGGGTTTGTTTGTTTTTGGGTGTTTTCAAGATTTGTGCTACTGGTTGGTTTAGATCTGCCATCGAAATTGCTTCATCAAATCAGGTATTTATGAATTTTATGTAGCTTTTTTTTGTCATAGCTGTTTATGATTATGAATTGACCTGCACTTGTATTTAATGTTGATGGATTAAAGTGAAAAATGTTGATTTTTTTTTTGAGACTGTTAGGTTCGTTTATTTATCTTGCTTGGGAAATTAAAGGGTGATCGTCTTGTGTAATTATTGCCATATTTATGGGAACAAGCAGAAACTAGGGAGTAAACATATTAATGGCTATGTTTGCATTCGAATACAAATTGTTCTAATGGCAGATAAATTGTGGGAATTTGTTTATAGTTTTTCATTGCTAATGTGCTATCTGTATCGTTGTAATTAGGGGTTATCTGATTCATCCACCAATGGATTAGGGCTAATGGATCAAGGCTATCATGACAATGGGTACAGGGATGGAGGAAGTGATTCGGATCGAACTCTAATGACATTGGCATCGGAGATAACTGATGTGAGTTTAATATATGTATCTCAAATTTACTGCTTTGCTTCCATTTGTCTGCAGGCTGGACATGTCAGATTAAAAAGAAACTTAGTTGATTATTCTGATTATCGAAAAGAATGTTCAGATTTTTTTTCGTTTCTAATCCAGCTATCAGGTATTTGGTCTCAACCAAATAGTGAGAATTTCACGCAATGCATCGACCACTCAAAGACTCAGAAAAGTACGGAAGTCTTACGTCTCTGTTAGAGCTTTTTTCTTTACATTTTATGTGTTTGTATGTTCACAGGCATATTGATGTTTTTGTTTGTTGCCAACTTGCAATCAATTTCTATGTTTTTGCTTGTTCTAAGCTTCTGAATGTTGCTTTCTTGGCAGAGCTAGATGCAAAGACTAATGGCTACATTCTCGTAAATGCTAACGGCGGTTTGAATCAGATGAGATTTGGGGTCTGTTTGTTGTGTGTTTCTCATTGTTTTTTTTATAGCCTAAACTTTTATTATTATCATCATCTGATGTATCAATAATTTTGGAATGCAGATATGTGATATGGTTGCTGTTGCTAAGGTTATGAAAGCAACACTTGTCCTTCCCTCACTCGATCACACCTCGTACTGGGCTGATGAAAGGTTAGTTTCTTTGTGTTTTGCGCAAGTGTCTCAGATTGCCCAATTTGCACCAAAAAGTACATTTGGTCCTTATCCGATTCTTTTGAATGTTGAAAATGCTTACAATAACTTGCATTTACATAAGGCTTTCTTCTTGTGCCCTTAAGTCACATAAGACTTTTGCATTAGCATGCACTATAGTTGTACGAATATCATGTAGCCTTAGCTAATTGATTGTTTGATATATTTGCAGCGGCTTTAAAGATTTGCTTGACTGGCAGCATTTCATCGAGACCCTGAAGGATGATGTCCATATAGTTGAGACAATACCGCCTGAGTATGCCGGAATTGAACCTTTCCACAAAACACCTATATCTTGGTCTAAGGCTAGTATAAACTTATATTTTGCATTTCCAAATGTCTATACAGAAACTGCGGAAAGGCACCTATCTTTTTTATAGTATTACTTTTCAAGTGGCTTTGCTTTGGTCAAACCGTAGCTTATGAGATACATGTAAGTAATTTACTGTTTCCTTACGATATTAGCTTAACTTACATTCTTTTGTTTAGGTTAGCTATTATAAGTCAGAAGTCCGACCGTTGTTGAAGCAGCATAAAGTAATCTATTTTACTCACACCGATTCTCGGCTTGCTAATAATGATATCTCTAGTTCCATACAAAGGCTAAGGTGCCGGGTAAATTATAGGGCACTGAAATATTCGGCTCCAATTGTAAAACTCGGAAACACTTTGATTTCTAGAATGCGTGAGAATGGCGCCCCTTATCTTGCTCTCCATTTGAGGCAAGTAAAAGAAATTTATTTATTTTGCATATCAGTACAACTTGCCCTTTGCTCCATACTCTTCTTGCTTGGTTTGGCATGAGGTTTGTGTAGTCGAGGCTGATCTATGTTCTACTTTGTAGATATGAAAAGGACATGCTTGCGTTCACTGGCTGCAGTCATAGCTTGACAGCAGAAGAAGATGATGAGCTACGTAGGATGCGTTATGAAGTCGGTCATTGGAAGGAGAAAGAGATTAACGGAACGGAAAGAAGATTGCTTGGTGGTTGTCCACTAACTCCAAGGGAGACTTCCCTTTTGCTCAGAGCACTGGGTTTTCCATCAAGCACTCGAATTTACTTGGTAGCTGGTGAAGCTTACGGAAACGGAAGTATGGAGCCTCTTAAGGAGGACTTTCCTAGTATCTTCTCCCATTCCTCCCTTTCTACAGACGAGGAGTTGAAACCTTTCAAGAATCATCAGAACATGTTGGCTGGTTTAGACTATGTTGTTGCCCTCGAGAGTGATGTATTTGTTTATACGTATGATGGAAATATGGCAAAGGCAGTTCAAGGACATAGGCGATTTGAGAACTTCAAGAAGACTATCAACCCTGACAGGTAATTTTCTACCATTGTTTCCTTGAATACCTTGTATCGTTGCCATTTCCAGAGCAAAATATTTATGAAGAATCGTCAATCTGTTGGTGCAGGAGGAATTTTGTAAAACTTGTGGATGATTATGACGAGGGAAATATTTCTTGGAAGAAATTCAGTTCCAAAGTGAAAAAGCTTCACGAAGATGAGTCGGAGCTCCCTATCTTAGAGAGCCTGGGGAGTTTCCAAAACTGGAGGAGAGTTTCTATGCAAATCCACTTCCAGGATGCATCTGTCAAAGAACAGAAGAAATATAGAAAGCTAAAACACAAGCTTCTGCAATCTTGTCTTGATGCTATGAAGTAAAAGGCTGAATCGAAAAGGATTATGACTCTATTCATTGGTCGAGACAAATGCCTGGTCGAGACAGAAATCCCTGGATTGCTCGTAAACTAACAAGTTAATTCTTCATCATTCATCAATGGAGATCTTAGATAAGCCACATCAGATTCATACAATTCTCGAGAGATGCAGATGAAAGATAAAACATTCATCAGGTGGAGTCCGATTATGATAACCTTTTCCTATCCACCAAACAACCATCTGAGAAAGAAAATTGTATTATTTTTTATTATAAAAACATTTATTTATTTTTCTTCTTAAAGAATTGGTTTAGGTCATTGCTGTAAAAGAACTCGGGAGGGGATGGATTCTGATTGAATTGTGTTACATCTGCATATTACATTAATAATACACAAAATATGATTTCAATTAGTGTTAAATTCTCCTGCTTGTAATCATAAATAAAACCAACTTAATTTAATCTTTATTTCTGATTAATGAAATAACAATGATGGAAGACAAAGGAGACAAAGTCTCACAAAAAATGATGTGTTTTTCCAACACATTCAAAGAAAATGTAATAAAAAAGGGAAAATTCATTGGTCTACAGCTGCAAAATAGAGTCCACAAGATCAGACAGAGGAGCAAGTTCTCCTTTGTCAATCAACCGAAATTCCTGCAGAACAGGACAATGTTTCAGAGATGGAGGCCCCCCATGATCAATACCATAAACACATGGGACTTTGAAAAAAAAAACAAGAAAAAGAGCTTACCCCAGTGAACAGAACAAAATGCTTAAAGCAAGTATTCAAATGAGCTTCTTCTTTCAAACTCACAATCTTCTGGAAATGTGAGTGGTATATGTGTGCATACACCCTGAACAATCTCTTAAATATCATCTTCACAATGTCTCGAAAGTTCGGCGGAAATGGTGCCCCTGCATGGAAGAAAATCGCATCGACAATGACAAAAGCTTCTGTTTTTAAGTTCATTACATGGTTACATGATAGTATACTAAGTTACTAACCCAGTTTTTGAGGGAAAATTGCTTCATCATCCAGCTGAGCTTCAATCCAGTCCATCAGATATTCAGCATATTTAGGAGCTGATACCTCTATAGGCCTCTTTATAGTAACCCCATCAGCCCACCGGTACTCGTATCTGCCGGCATCGATCATCATCGATACGTGATTTAAGTTCGATTCTGAAGCAAACTATAACAAGTGATTTCTAAGTGCATCATACCTTGGTCCTGCTGACATAGTTGGACAGTTGTTTGCAGTGCAGAACTCAGTTAGTGTACCATACAGGAGATTCACTTGATTGAAGAAATCCACAGCTGCATGGGAGAAGGAAATTAAGAGAAAATCAGTTCAAGATTACATGAATCCCTAGCAAATAAGATTTTGATTCGAATTCGGATTCGGATTCTTACTATTCACAGCTAGCCATTCGTTGATATCTTCACCAGGTGGTAGCCTAACAGCTTCTCTCAAGTTACCACTACCCAAGGTTGCATCAATGTGCATTTGAAGCTGAGCACCCTGCAAATTGCATTTTCATGGAAAATTTCTGAACATCAACTTCACATAAACATTACTCAAAGCACCCAAATCTAAGAACAGAACAAGGAAAAACAGAATTCAAACCTTGCTTCCTGATGGAACATTCTTCTTAGGCCTAAATGTCTTCTGGTTTCTGCATAATGAAAAATGATAATTGAAAGAAAGAAAACAGAGATCAGTACCATGATTCAAAGAAAAAACACAGAATCGAGAAAACTTAAACAAAAAAAAAATGAGATTTGGGTAATTGAAATGAAGCGAACCTGCTGCCGAGGCCGAAGAGACTCATGGAAAAAGACGAACTTTGACGTTTCTAGTTGTGTTAAAAGCTTAAAACTTCTGGGTTTATAACAAAAATGGAGGAAACAGAGGATAAGGAAAACAAGAAATCCGAATATGATTTTACAATATCTATAAAAATGAAGAGAAAAGAAAGGTTTTTAGTAGTTAAAATAAGAAAAAAACATGAAATTAATATATAATGGAAAAAGAAGAATGAAGATAAAAAGACAGACTGGCAAAGACAGCGATACTCTGTCTCTTAAAGCTCAGTTAAAGAACAGAACAGAGCATAGCCAGAAGCTAGAACAGACAAGGTCCTCCCCCTGCTTACCTGGCTTATTTGACCCATTTTTTAAAAATAAATAAAAAATTATTATTATAATTTGTGTTTTTATTAATGAGAGGATCTGTTCCTAATGATTGTTAAAAGGGCAGAAGAAATATATAATTATAATTAAATTAAATTTTAGCAAAAAAAATCAGATTGAGTTGGGAAAATTTTGAAGAAATTGATGAGGATAAAGGGGAGGGTGGGGTCTTCTTAGCTGTAAGGATTTGCTGGATTTTGGATTTGTGTTTTATTCCATAATTAAATTGGATTGGATTGGACCATTTTAAATGTGTTAAGCTTGCCTTGTATTCTTTGCCATTTGTCGAATATATACGAAAAAATATTTCATATACTGTCGGTAAGTTATAAAACTCCACAAACAAAATTAAATAATGATATGAGTTTAGAACATGTGACAGTATTTCAACTTCGAAATCTGATCTGAATTTGAGATGAAAAGACGGTCCTACGATACTAGATTGGTGTCGCCCTCGGCCACTGCTTAGTGCTTGCATTCCGAGCTCCCTAGTGAATCCAGCGGTGCACATTTGCTTCAGCTGCAACTACTCAATTTGCTTTGAGAATTTACACCGGTTTGCCAATAGAAAGTGAAGATTGTTAGTTAATCTAACCAGCTCGAATTGCATTCAAGGCTGCCTCGCGGTCGTGTTCGACGACCTCTTCGTTTCCGAGATTTCTAGAGCTCGGGTTTTGAATAAATGCCATCGCTCGCATCAGGCACAAGAATTCTCCACCTCTTCGAGATAGGCTTGTTTTATCGATGATATTGGTGCCACCCCACTAGGTTGATACACTGTTTCATTAGTCAAATAACCAGATAAAGTTTGTCAACAGATGCTCAAAACGCATGGTGAATAACAATATGAACGAACGATATCGAGGATTATGGCGATTGAACTGCAAAAGGGTATCGAGGGATTCGACAACGTTACCTGAATTCGATGCACAGCCACCGTGCCAGGGTTGACAGAAAATGTGGGAGCCTGGTTCAACATTATTGTAACATTAGACAATGTTTCAAAGAACTTTAGGACAGTAGCAACATATGTCAGTAATCTGCATAGCTCAATATGACACTATAAAATCTCTAGTGTCGGAGACCAATGTCCCTACGGTGGCGAGAAAGCCGCAGGGGGGTCGATCTCTGCATGTAATATTCGGCGATCGCCCTCGTAATTCCATTCAACGTCCAGCACCACCCTGCCATCATCACACACAAGCCAAAAGTCCCACAATTAGCCTTCCCTACCTGTCTCGGCTCAGCAGAATCCGAGGAGATCATGTAGGAACATGTCTGCAAAACGTAAATTCCCTGAATACAAGGATGATCTGATGATCCCCTCCGAGATCACGGAATCTGATGCGTACAAAACAGAGACAGGGTGGACATTGGACAAAGACAACAACAAACCTGTGAGAAAGATTGAACTTGAAATTGAGTTTCCGCCATTGTTACTTGATCTGATGGTGAAGAAAAGCAGGGGGAGAGACGATATTTCCTAGTTGATTTAGATGTTATGAAAACTGGTAATTAAACATCTTCTTCCCCCTTTCACCGAGAAAACAAAACAAGCCAAGACTTTGTTGGGGGAGTTGTTTCATGGGAGTGGGCAACTGCTAAAGTTTGAGCTCAATGTTGCTGGACAAAAATCTTTTTTTTATTCTTTTTATGCCCAACACTAAAAAAAAAGTTAAATTTTAAGTTCAACCTTAAATTTTAAATCTTAAATTATAAACCTTAAACCCTAAAAATACATCTGCCTATAATTCCCTAAACCTTAACTTTAAATCTTAACCCTAAACCTGATTTTTTAGTATAGAGTATAGAGAGGGGCACCAAAAGACTTGTAGATTTATATTCTAATGTTACTAGTTAGAAATTACACTTCCACCTACATCTAGAACTTTAATATTAAATAAATGTTGGTATTTATGTATATTTTTAGAGTTAATTGCACCACACCTCTCTAAACTATAACCCTCCTAAATTGGTCTCCAAACTTTTAAACATTCTAATTTCATCCTCAAACTACGACTTCATTCTAATTGGTCTCAAAACTTTTGAGCATTCCACTTTCATCCTCAAACTATGACTCTCATTCTAAATTGGTCCTCAAACTTTTTTGAACGCTCTAATTTCATCCTCAAATTATCGCTTATCCACATCGTATTATTACATGTAAACATCGGTGTTTCATGACAATTAATAAGTTTTATAACGGTTTTATTAACATAAGATATTATTAGTATATATTGATAATTTGAGGATAAAATTAGTGAGTTCAAAAAAGTTTGAGGACCAATTTAGAATGAGTCATAGTTTAAGGGTGAAATTGGAATGCTCATAAGTTTAAGACCAATTTAGAATGAAGGTTGTAGTTTGAGGATGAAATTAGAATGTTTAAAAGTTTAATGAACCAATTTAAAATTAGGGTTATAATTTAGGGGCGTATAGTGTAATTAACTCATATTTTTTTATGATATCAATGATCCCAATGGATGAGAGAATGTTATTTTTATTAAGAGAATTAGATTTGAACAACATTTTCGACCAGGTATATTTAAACCGATTAAGAATTAAAAAATAGAAGAGATACAACTGGATAGGAAGGGAGGCTTCTTCAGAGATTTTTTTATATAATAATATTACGAGTCTTTTTAATTTAAATATTAGTTAAATAAGATATTTATACTTTTTAAATTTTAGATTTAAAGACTTAATAAAAGTTTACTCCTCTTAATGTTAGATCATAGTTCCGTCTTTACTAGAGATGAAAAAATTACCCGACCTGATCCGTTGTGCCTCGATTCTGTATATTTTTAATTATATATATTAACATATTTATGAAAATACCACTATATATAAACACTTTTAGGGGTTTAAGTTATTTTTTAGTTTGTGTTTATTATAAATTTTTGTTAGATGTTGTTTGAGTTTTAACATATCTGATTTTGACGGTAAATGGTTTTAAATATGTATTTTTTCATGTGCCTAATTTAATTGAGTTTTATTTTATTTTTTATGCATGTTTAAGTCTCTTGAAACCTATATTTTGTGACTGTGATAATAGTTTGGTCGAATCTAATATATATCGTCGATAAAAATTAATATTTTTTAAATTTTCGAGTTGGGGTCAAATTTATGAGGTGATACATAGGTGTACCCAAAACCCACCCTGCCCCCTTGGTTCACATCCCTAGTCTTTACGAGTAAGGTTAGAAACTCCATTTTTAATTCGAGTTTTACTTACATTTACCTTTCGAATATAAGTCATAATATTCTATATAATAAAATCCAAAATAATGAATAATATAAAACATAGATTATTATGAGATCTAATCCGGAAGTCCCCACCTTATAATAATACACCACAACCACAAATAAAGAAAAAGAAGGGGACACGTGTTTGCAACCCTAATCATGCATGCCATGCTAATTATTTGTCTACTTCCTTACGCCACCCTTGAAATTATATAGGCTTATTTTTCCTATCATTTTTAATCGAATTAAAATTTGTTTAAAAAATATTAATCAAACACTATAAGATTTAATTAATTCGACCGGTTTTTAAAATAATCAAACTTTGTCATAACTTTTGAAATATGCGTTAATTAACTGATGATCAAATTTTAATTTTTTAATCATTAGTAAATTAAATATTTAATTATAAACCAAAAAATTTATTAAAATAAATTTCAACTCAATCAATTCATTTAATTTTAATCAAATAATGAACATCTACTTATAATAAAAATATTATCTCATATCAACGAAATCTCTCCACCATTCCCATGACCAACCCTACTACCCAAAAGTGGCGCATTGAGCACCGTTTGTAAAAGAAATAGTAAATTTAATACTTTTATGGGTAAAATACTAAAAATGGGCACTAAATTATCTCTAAAAATACAAAATACTTATCAAATTTTTAAAAATTATATAATGATCATTAAACTTTAGTATTTATTATAAAATGGTCACTAGACCGTTAATTGGGAGACGTGTCAGTTACAAAAAAATGAATAATAACATATTTAATTCTCGATATTTACACATCCAGTCAATTTAAACATTAATAATGAGTGTTAAATTAGAAATAAATTGATTAAATGTGTCTATATGGAGGATTAAATGTTATATTATTTAAATTTCTGTAACTGTCACGTCACCTAATTAACGACAGTAACGACTTAGTGACCATTTTGTAATAAAAACTAAAGTTTAATGCACATTAGGTAACATTTGAAAGTTTGATGACCATTTTGCATTTTTAAAGATAGTTTAGTCACCATTTGTGTAATTTACCCTACTTTATTAGGCATTGTAACAGTTTCGAATTCAGACGTAGTGAGTGTATAAAAATAAATTGAGTTAGGAGAGTCGTTTTTATAAATCCTTTTAATTCTGAATATAAATTAGGTAGTTAATTCAATAAATTAAATATCAATAATAATAAAAAAGCATTGTTTTCTATAATATATTTAGTTGGTGAGAATTTTTTTTCCACAAGCTTTTAGTTTTTAAGGCTTAGAGTTAGTGTTTTAATGTTTATGGTTAGGTTTTAAGATTCGATAATATATTTTATGGTTTGAACTTTAGAGTTTAAGGTTTAAAATTCAAATGTTAGGATTTAGGCCCCTAAAAGAATATGTGTCACCTTTAGAAGCCTACTTTTGGAAGAAAAAACCTTTCACAGACAATGCATCAAATAATTTAAGATTTAGTATTATAATTTAGTGTTTAGTTATTATACTTTAGGTTTAGGTTTACGTTTAGAGTAGTATGTTAGTGATTTAAGTTTTAACTTATAAACCCTAAATTCTAACTATACCCCCTAAATTATAAACCCATAATCCTAAAGTTTAATTCCTCAACCCAAAAATTAAAATAGTTATTGGCCCTGTTTGGTAAACAACGGTTTGAGCCAAAATTAGAGGTTTGACCGGTTAAATCTGCTAATTTGGATGTTTGGTAAATAACGGATTAGAATAGCGGATTGTGTGAAACCTCTAATTTTGACAAAGCTGCTAATAAGAGCTTTTTGAAATTTGAAGTTTTGACATAAGTGTTATAAAGACTATTTTACCCTTAACAATTATAAATTTTTTTCAAATAACCTAAATTTAACTTTTTATATTTTAATTTTCTACCCTCACGTATTTATATCATGACATTTGTAAACTGATATTTTTTTCTTTTTATTCTCACACATTTATATTTGTATTTAAATTTAATAATTAATTAAATTATATTAGAAATAATGATATAAATAATAAATTAATATATATAATCTTCAAATATGCTTAGTAATGTTATATTAAAAAATTATTTTTTATAATCTAATTAATATTAATATATACAAAATATTGAGAACTAATAAACTATGTAAACTAATATCGAATATAATTATGTCCTTATATGTCATTTTGCATGTTTAAATAATCAAACAATTATAAACTATTAGTTAATTTTACAAAACACTTTTATACATTCAGTTCATATAATACGCTAGTCAAATCAGCTAATGC
Organism: Hibiscus mutabilis; assembly: GCA_019671005.1. Taxonomy (NCBI): domain Eukaryota; kingdom Viridiplantae; phylum Streptophyta; class Magnoliopsida; order Malvales; family Malvaceae; genus Hibiscus; species Hibiscus mutabilis. The sequence goes on from CM033733.1 coordinate 1,869,564, forward strand.
AATCTGCTATCAGCTATCAGTTAATGTAATCCACTATCAGCTATCCGCTAATTGCCAAACATGGCCATAAAAACTTTTTTTGAGTAGTCTAAAGGTAATTACAAGATAATATATGTTCATACATATTCTTAACTCTTTGACAATATACATATACTTTACAGACAAACTAATTGAACCCAAATCTATAGGATAAATATCATCTATTTTTCCAATGACATTACATGTTGAGTTCACAGTTATAAAAATTTTTAGTTCTCACTTTCAGTACATGATATAATTACTCTTGATTATTACCAAGGACTAAAATAAAATAAAATTTAGGTTTCCATCCATTAATAATTTAATACTCACAAATCACAATCTCAAACAGTTCAAAAAAGCTTCATTTTTCTCTTCTAAACTGGGTCAAGTCTTCAAGTCATTAGCCTAAGCAAAACGTGTACACTTACAAAACATCACGCCAGAATCGAAACAGAACCAGAAACACTAATCATTTACTTCTTTGTTCTTGTTCTATTTGTTCTTTTTCTTTTCCCTCACAAAGCATTTTTTTTGACGACCCATACGAGGACAAGCAATTAAAATAAATCCCCTTTCTAGTTACATCCATTATACCATAATAAAGTAATTCAATACGATAATCAGTGGTCTCTTTCGTTTATTTCCTCTGGTTTTTGCTGTCTACAAAACAAAAGAAGACGAAAAAGGTAAAAGAAGGAATTCTTTGCTTTGTAGAGGCTACATTGTTACTTAGTAATATAATACAAAATGAGAATAAAACATACATATTTGAGGAAAATAAATTCGGGTTGCTTTCGGTTCGGGTTGGTTTCGGTTTCGGTTAATTTCTAATCGGGTTAATTTTCTGTTTAACTGAATTCGGGTCGGTTTTAGTTTAGTTGTGTTTTGGTTCGGATTTGGGTCAAATTTAGACCATCATGTTCGAGTCTATATCGAGTCTCGGATCGAGTAAATCAGTTTGGGTCTCGAGTTTCGGGTCAAGTTTGCCAGGTCTACTATTTTCCACATAACCTATATATATATATATATATATCAAATCTTAATATTGCTTTTCAGTTATCATTTAGATGGTCTTCCTTTTCGTTTAGTTTTGCCTTCACAAATACATGTATTTACATGTTTATGAACACATTCACTTTTCAAATTTGAAGTGATTCAGTCAATTGTTATTTGATCAAAATGTGGTATTTATTTGTGCAGTTTTCAGGGTTCACCTTGTGAAGACAGGAACTTGAGGAGTGATGTTGATGATACGGAAACAGAAGAGGCCTCTATTTCTGGCCAGGAAAATTCCAATGATCATCTTTGATATCCTTGAATGGGCCAAGGTTTAAATTTGTTTTTCTTTGAGTTGATTTAAGGTTTTTATAGAACTTTATTGCATGACATACCTGTTTTCTGACATCTTGGAAAAACTTATCCCTCCCAATTTCCAGGCAAACAATCACGGATCACTACAGATACTATGTGAATATTATCGCTCACCTTGCCCTTCAAGGGGTACAACACTTAGGTTTCATCCTTTGGAGCACCTTCATCCACTGGAATATCATAGACCAGATGGACAAATTTTGCATATTGCTGGTTCAACCATTGATTTGATATCTTGCAGTACAAGTCAAGATTTAGCTGAGGTAACTGTGACTTATTAGTTCATAGTACAAACTGTTGCATTTCTCTTTTTAGACTTGGTCTTTCAATTGTGTCTTATATTGTCTGCTTTTTTCAGGCACAAACTGCCCTTTTGGCTGAAGAAGAAGCAAACTCTTTATCAACGTGGGCTGTTGCTTGCATGTGTGGATCTCTGCGGCTTGAACATGTAAGCATAACATGCTGTTTCTGTCTTAGGTCTTCCTCTAGGTTGATTGTTGTTGATGTAATGCTTGATCTTGTGTGGACTATGGAGAAGTTGCCGAATTGATTTTTCTACCCTGCAGGTGTAACAATCATTGCTGGAGCATTGCTGGAGAAACATATTGTGGTTGTTTGCTCGAACATGGTAGGTGTAGGTTACATCCACCTTAGCTAATCGCGGTCTTTTATTGGTTGACTATTTTTCAATTTCCTGTAACACTCTAAACCCGATGTCACATTTGGGCCATAAGCCCGAACTATAGATAAAATTTCACAACTAGATTTAGCCCAAAACATAATTTTCATAGATCCAACAACGTTTGGAAAAGAGTTAATACTAAATAGTAAAGTCGTTTGCATGAGAGCTCTAATTAAAACAAGGTAATTAAAAACATTCGACATGATTAAAATCCAAATAGAGTTACAGACATAAATCAAGGGTCCTATGAATACATTGCCCAACAAGCCCAAGTACTGTCCTCTTGATCACATCGATGAACTGAAATCCTACTCCAATGGGGCTCCTTTGAATGCAAAGCAACCTCTTAAAAACCTATGTAAGGAAACATCGATTCCAAACGCTGAGCTCATAAAGCGCAGTGAATACATTTTTACTCTACCGAATTTCAACAGATCATAAACATAGGCATGCAACAAGTAAGATGATATGGTAGTTGAATTGATACATGGCGCTACATTAGTCGCCTAAACACATGCAAATCCGAATCACAACATCAAAGGGGCACACAAGGCCCAACCACACTATACCGTAACAACATAGGAGTGAGGCCGGGTCACGTAGCATCGGAACATATACTCCTGGTGAGGTCGGGTCACGCAGCATCGAAACATGCACCCTTATTTTGAATCTTCTCTCGAGTACATACGAATGAGGCCCGGGTCACATAGCATTGGTAACCTCCATTCGCCAATTCACTTACTATAGTGTTGCAACACATTTTGGGTATTCGGATCTTAACAACAAGGTACTCAACCATACAATGCCATTACATGGTATACAACAACTAACCGATCCATCGAGGACCCTTATTGAATCAATACAACCAATCCATTTCAAGGTTTTATTAAGTTATTACTCATTATGCACGTATGTGAGGTTAGATTTTCGGTTTCTCAGTTTTATTATTCATTTTACCCCATTAGAGACCCATTGGGCCTTAGCCCTCAAATTATAGGTCTCCCAAACTAAAAGTGTAGTTTTCGGGAAAAATGCTCATCGAGTATCGATACTCGCTTAAGGGCATCGATACACTCCAAAGGGTACCGATACCCAAGTTACGCGTATCGATACCTGGCTTGCCATAAAAAGGGGTTTAACTCAAAGCCCGTACCGATACACGGGGCTTTGTATCGATACCAAAGGTGTACCAATATGCTCATGAGCATATCGATACCAATTTTGGCTACTGAAATTTAATGGAACAAGGATGGTACCGATACGCCCCCATGCGTACCGATATCTCCCTTAATTTCTTGCTGAAATTGCTAAGAAAACAACGGGGTGTCGATACCCGTTCATACGACATCGATACTTGAACCTAGAACTTGAATTATGGAGTTCGAGATTTACCCCAAAACTTCCCCAAACATCATAGAAAACCACAAATTTCAGATTTTACCATTAACACCCATATTCAACCATTTCAAGCACCAACACATCAAACAAGCATACAAGACCATACATACATGATTTGCAAGAAACAAATGAGTTGGAAGTGTACTAACCACCCTCCAAGTACTGAAAAAGGGTCTCCTGCACCAACCTCAAGCTTTTCCCTTATCTTGAGCTTTTGAGTGTTCTCCTATAACACCCTCAACCCGGATATTGTAATTGGGCCACAAGCCCGAACCACTTCAATAAAAATTTTCACTTTTAAAAAAACCAGTAAAACCAATCTCAAACATCCAACATGTCATAACCAAAGCATTAAAATTCATGCTTACTTAAAAACATTCAAAATAGTTAAAAGAGCTCCAGATACAGTAATAGAACATTTGACCGATACAAGTTAAGTCAAATAGAGTTACAAATACATAGGGTCATACGAATACATAGCCCGCTACATCTAAGTACTTGTACTATACTAAGAGGCCAATGCTGGATCCTTGCTTCAATGGTGTTCCGCTACACTCGAACTATCTATCAACCTATGAACAGAAACAACGATTCTGAACGCTGAGTTAACAAAGCTTAGTGGATACACAACCACTCGACCAAGCTTCAGGTGAATCATGATTAAGAGCATGCTACGATATGATGTCATAGGATAAGCATTGGCGCTACCATAACCGCCTAAACACATGCTATAAGCAAACAACACCTCAATAGCAACATAAAAATAAACAAACCAGGAGTGAGGCCCAATGTCACCCGACACTAGGAGGCCCACCCATGCTCGGAATCTCACATCGAGCTGCTCGAAATCTCGCATCGAGCGGTATACTCAGAATCTCACATCGAGTCTTCGCTCGGAATCTCACATCGAGCGAGGCTCGAAATCTCGCATCGAGCAAATATCATCACCCGGAATCTCACATCGGATGGCCTTCAATTCATCACCCTGAATCTCACATCGGATGACCTTCATGTGTTGCAACACTCATTCACTGGGTATCCGGATCCCATCCAACAAGGACTCATAACCAAACAAGTGCCCTTACCTGGCACGACCACAAATGATCCACCAAGGATCCCTAAAACTCGCTTACCAAGCAATTTACTTTCATTTTAATACTCAATTAACCATTTAATCCATATAAGCAAGGAGGAACATACATTCTCGATCTTACCAGTCATTTTATATTATAAGGGACCCATTAGAACTTTTATCACAATTTATAAAACCCCCGAACTCAAAACGTAAAAACTTGGGCTGATTGCCCAGCGAGTATCGATACTCTAAGGTGAGTATCTATACTCCCCTCTAGGTATTGATACTCCATGCTGAGTACCGATACACAATTTAGGTTCGAAAGAATTTGGCTCTTGCAACGTACCGATATGCTACGTTCCGTACCGGTACCCTATATCGGTACTGGGATCGCCCCACATCGATCCTTACCCATACCGATACGCCTACTTTAGCGTACAGGTACGCAAAGCCTTTCCAGGCAATGCAACAGTGGGTACCGATACACGGAGAGGCGTACCGGTACGCTTCTCACGGTTCAACCCCTGAGATACGAAAGAGTACCGGTACGCGACCACCCCGTATCAGTACTCGAGCCCCGATTTCGAAACCTAGAGCTCAGGATTGTACCAAACCCTCCCTCAACCTCCATGGTTAAGTCCTAAAACGTTCTTACACGTTATTTGAAGTCATTAGGTGAGTTTCTAGCCATTTTTACCCTTAAACATCAACAATTACAAGATTTACCATTGATGATCGTCCAAGCTCTAAATTATCAAAACATCATATATCAAGCAACACATACCAAAATGATGATGCACATGAACACCTAGAAGTTAGAAGTGTACTAACCTCAGATTTTAAGCTAAGAAGAAGTCCCAACTCTTCCTCAAGCTTTCTTATTCCCTTGAGCCTTTGAACAATCCCCAACCTTTTTAATTACAAGGAAGTGTTGTAAACGAGTTACAACATGGTTTAGAGATTAAAAGGAGTTTAAGAGATGATTTAACAACAAGAAATGGGATTTAAAACATCATTCCCGTTCTCACTCCAAAACCCTTTTCTCCACCATTTCAAGCAAAACTTGCATTGGATTGTAGATCCTTGGATGCCTAACAACTTTTCCTTCTACACAAATTCGGGATTCAAACACAAAACTGGTAAAGGTGGAGCTTTTTCCCTCAACTCTAATGGAGAGAAGATGAAGAGAGTGGAAAAGCTTTTGGTGACAAGGTGGCTTCATCACCTTACAACACTCTGCAACTCATAAACTCTCCCCACTCTCATCTTTTCTCAAATTATGAAATTACCACAAAGCCCCTATCAAAAACCCCATAACTCAAGCCTAAAACCAAAACCAGCCCACCAAGGTTTTAGGCCCAACAATATGACCCAAACGCGAGGCCTATGCCTCGGGTTAGCCCGATGCTCGGGTTCTCAAAACCCGAGTCGTTACAACTCTCCTCTTCTTAAAGAAAATTTCATCCTCGAAATTTACCTGGTAGAAAAAGATGCGGGTAGAGCTCTCTCATCTCGGCCTCGACCTCTTAAGTTGCTTCTTCAACCCCATGGTTTCTCCACAAAATCTTTACGAGGGGTATACACTTGTTACGCAGCTTTTTAACTCTCCTATCAAGCACACTCACTGGCTCTTCTTCATATGTCAAATCCGTGTTAACCTCCACCTCTTCGAGCGATAAAACTTGCGAAGGATCTGAACGATAGTGTCTCAACATGGATACATAGAAAACATCGCAGATATGTGCCAACTCTGGAGGCAAAGCTAGCCGATATGTTACCAGTCTAATCCTCTCGATCACCTCGTATGGTCCAATGTATTTCGGGCTCTGCTTGCCCTTCCGCCCAAAACAAATTATCCCCTTCCATGGCAATACCTTCAAGAACACCTTTTCACCAACCTCATACTCGATATGCTTGTTCTTCCTATCCGCGTAAGCCTTTTGTCGATCAAAGGCTGCTTGCAATCTTTCCTTGATGATTCAAACCTTCTCTTCGGTTTTTCTAACCAAATCAGATCCCACGATTCTCTTTTCATTAAGCTCGATCTAACACAGAGGTGTTCTACATCTACGCCCATACAAGGCTTCGAAAAGGGCCATCTTGATGCTTGATTGATAACTGTTGTTGTACGCGAACTCAATCAATGATAGCTGTTCTTCCCAACTTCCTTCAAAATCTACGGTACAACATCGAAGCATATCCTCAAGAATCTGAATAACCCGCTCAGACTGGCCATCGGTCTGAGGATGAAAAGTCATACTAAAATGCAGCTTGGTGTCTAAGGCACTATGAATCTTCTTCCACAACCTTGCTGTGAACCGTATATCCCTATCCGATATGATCGACGATGGCACTCCATGCAACCTCACTATCTCTTTGATGTACAATTGAGCCAGACGCTCCGAGGTAAAATCCATGCGCACAGGCAAGAAGAAAGCAGACTTGGTCAAACGATCCACTATTACCCATATTGCATCATGCCTCCTTTGAGTCATCGGCAATCCCGTGAAAAAATCCATGGTGACATGATCCCACTTCCATTATGGAATCTGAATCGGCTGTAGTAACCCTGATGGAATTTGATGTTCTGCCTTCACTTGTTGGCAAGCTAAGCATCTCGTCACAAACTCGAAAACATCTTTCTTCATGCACGACCACCAATAATAAGGTCAAAGATCTTGGTACATCTTGTTGCTTCCCCGATGCACGATGAAAGGACTACTGTATGCCTCTCGTAAGATACGCTCCCTCAAATCTTCTAAAGTCGGAACACACAACCTACCATTGAAATACAAGTATCCACCATCTCATACTTCAAAATTTGAGGTCTCGCCTCTCCAAACTGCCTCAATTTGGGCCACTAAATTTTCATCCAGAACCTGACTCCTCATTATCTCTTGTACTAACGTGGGCTCAACCCGAAGCTCAGCTAAAAGCCCACCATCCTCGGTCATTCTCAAGCGAGCAAACATAGTTCTCAAATCAGACATCGACTTACGACTCAAGGCATCCGCCACTACATTTGCCTTGCCCGGATGGTACTCAATAACACAGTCGTAATCTTTTAGCAACTCGATCCACCGACGCTGCCTCAAATTCAACTCCTTCTGGTTGAGAAGATACTTTAAACTCTTATGATCCGTATAGATGTAACACTTCTCTCCGTAGAGATAGTGTCTCCAAATTTTCAAAGCAAAGATAACTGCGGCTAGCTCCAAATCATGGGTAGGGTAATTCTGTTCATGAGGTTTAAGTTGCCTCGAGGCGTAGGCAACTACTTTACCCTCTTGCATAAGGACACAACCAAGTCCATTCAAGGATGCATCACTAAACACCACATAATCTTTTCCTGGTTCGGATTGCGTCAGAACCGGAGCCTCAGTAAGGTAGGCCTTCAATTGCTCAAAACACTATTGTCTTTTCCCATTACATACAAATGGCACTCCCTTCTGAAGCAACTTTGTTAACGGGGCATCTAAGATTAAAAAACCCTTAACAAACCGTCGATAATATCCTGCCAGTCCAAGAAAGCTGCTGACCTCCAAGATATTTCTGGGTGGTTTCCACTCTACTATTGCTTGGATCTTCTGAGGGTCAACGCGGATCCCATCCGCCGCCACGATGTGGCCCAAAAACGCTACTTCGGAAAGCCAAAACTCACATTTGTTAAACTTTGCATAGAGGCGTCTGTCTCTCAACGTCTGAAGAACCGCTCGCAGATGGTAGTCGTGCTCTTCGACCGATCGTGAACCAGGTTGTCATCGATGAACACCACTACAAATCGATCCAAATAAGGCTGGAAGATTCTGTTCATCAAATCCATAAATGCTGCTGGAGCATTAGTGAGCCCAAAAGGCATCACCAAGAACTCATAGTGTCCATACCGCGTCCTGAAAGCGGTCTTCTGGACATCTTCTTCCACCACTTTCAATTGATAGTACCCCGATCTCAAATCTATCTTCGAGAAAACTCGGGCACCTCGCAACTGGTCAAACAAATCATCTATTCTGGGAAGAGGATAGCGATTCTTCACCGTTACCTTATTTAACTGCCGATAGTCAATACACATTCTCATTGACCCGTCATTCTTCTTAACAAACAAGACCAGAGCACCCCAAGGAGAAACACTTGGTCAGATGAAACGTCTCTCTAGCAATTCATGAATTTGCTTCTTCAACTCCCTTATTTCTGTTGGCGTCATCCGGTAAGGTGGAATGGACACTGGTGCCGTACCGGGCATTACCTCAATTCAAAACTCAAGCTCACGATCCGGTGGTAATCCGGGTAGCTCCTCCGAAAAAACATCCATGAACTCGCAAACTGTCCTAAGGCTCTCGATGGACGGACCCTCGACTCTTGTATCCACCACGTGAGCTATAAAAGCCTTACAACCTTGTTGTATTAACCTCTGAGCTGCCAAAGCCGAGACTACGTTGGGGATGCAAGGGTGTCTCTCTCCTCTAACTATTAACTTAGATTCATCGGCCACACAGAGCTTCAAACTCTTGGTCCTAAACCCAAACTAGCTTCGTGCTCAACAAGCCAATCCATACCTAGGATTGCGTCAAACCCTTGGAACGACAAAACCATAAGATTCGCTGGGAAGATTGAACCTTGAACTTCGATAAGACACCTCTTGTACACCTTGTCTACTAACACATCTAATCCTAATGGACTGGACACACGAACTTTTATCTCTAGGTCCTCAGCCGGTATGCCCCAACACTGGGATATCCCACTACGAATGTAGGAGTGGGTAGACCCCGAATCCACTAATGCAACAATGGGAACAGAAAACAAAAAAAATGTACCTGCAATCACATCAGTGGGCTCACAATCCTCTTGAGCTCTAACTGCATACTGCCTCGCTGGTGCCCTCACTGTGGACTGAAACGTGCCTCTACTCTGGTGGTCGGTCGCCTGGCTTGACCCTCCCCTAGAGAACCATCGGCCCCTCTGAGCCGGATAAGAAACTATCGGTGCCTGAACTGGAACGACTGTGGTAACAGCGGGACAATCTTTCACAAGGTGGTCCTGAAACCCACACTCAAAGCAAGCTCGGTTTTTATCTCAGCACTCTCCTTGGTGCTTACGCCCACATTGATTACAAGACGGTGTGCCCGCACTCCCTTGAGAACTATCTGGGCTCATCATAGACGAAGATGATGTTGGCCTCCTACGGCCGACAGACTCTGATCTATGTTCTGACCTCATACTCTGATTTGAAGCTCCTCTTCCTTGATTCTATCGGTTTCTATCTCTCCTCAAGTGAGACTGTGAGCTGTTAGAGGAATTCTGAGGCCTCCCACTAAGGCCTCCTTGTCCACTAGCGGAACCATATGTCAGACCTTACACTTGCTCGAGAGACTTTGCACTAGCAGTCAACTCAGAAAATTCCTTGGGTAGGGCAGCTGTCAAATAGGTTTGTATCTTCTTCCTTAACCCTTTTATGAACCTCTTGCACCTCATTTTCTGGTGGCCACAAGCTCCGGCGCATACTTGCTAAGCTGCAAAAATTCTTGTTAGTACCCAAAGACGGTGCGGTTCCCTTGCACGAGATGAGTAAACTAATCCCTCAACCTGTCAACGTGAGCCTCACCCATGTACTTCTTCTCGAACTCATCAAGAAAATTGTCCCAATAAGGTTGGCTAGGGTGCCATTCCAGCTCTACGGTGTCCCATCATTCTCTTGCGTTTCCCTTGAGCAAAGATAACACACAGGATAACTTATCCTCGGACCACAACCTCATCTGCCTCATAATCCAACGAGTGTCTCGAAACCATTGATCAGCCTTCACTGGGTTATCATGTCCCAAGGGGTAGATGAATGCCTCAAAATTGCCCTAATAATCCTGTTTAGGGCCTGGTGCAGATGGGAGAAATAGTTGGCTTCATGACTAGCTCCTCTATCGGACTCCTCCACATCCGGCACGTAGTCTTCATCGGAGCTCCCACCCCGGGAACCCAAACTTTCCTCCACATTCGTAGCTCTCCTTGGCATGGTTCAACTCTGCGCAAACAAACAACATGAGTACACCATCAAAAATCCAGCTTAATCCAAGTACGACTTTGACTTATGGGCATGTATTCGTTAAAAACCTATTTACCACACTAGACTCCCCCGGGGATTGCCTAGAACTGACTAAACCTAGGATCTTATACCAAATGTAACACCCTCAACTCGGATGTTGTAATTGGGCCACAAGCCCGAACCACTCCCATAAAATTTCACTTTTAAAAAAATCAGTAAAACCAATTTCAAACATCCAACATGTCATAACCAAAGCATTAAAATCCATGCTTACTTAAAAATCATTCAAAATAGTTAAAGGAGCTCCAAATACAGTAATAGAACATTTGACCGATACAAGTTAAGTCAAATAGAGTTACAAATACATAGGGTCATACGAATACATAGCCCACTACATCTAAGTACTTGTACTCTACCAAGAGGCCAATGCTAAATCCTTGCTTCGATGGTGCTCCGCTACACTTGAACTATCTATCAACCTGCGAATGAAACAACGATTCTGAACGCTGAGCTAACAAAGCTTAGTTGATACACAACCACTCGACCAAGCTTCAGGTGAATCATGATTAAGAGCATGCTATGATATTATGTCAAGATAGGATAAGCATTCACGCTACCATAACCGCCTAAACACATGCTATAAGCAAACAACACCTCAATAGCAACATAAAAGTAAACAAACCAGGAGTGAGGCCCAATGTCACCCGACACTGGGAGGCCCACCCATGCTCGGAATCTCACATCGAGCTGCTTGGAATCTCGCATCGAGCGGTATACTCAGAATCTCACATCGAGCGGGGCTCAGAGTCTCGCATCGAGCAAATATCATCACCCGAAATCTCACATCGGATGGCCTTCAATTCATCACCCAAAATCTCACACTGGATGGCCTTCATGTGTTGCAACACTCACTCACTGGTATCCGGATCCCATCAAACAAAGACTCATAACCAAACAAGTGCCATTACCTGGCACGACCACAAATGATCTACCAAGGATCCCTAAAACTTGCTTACCAAGCAATTTACTTTCGTTTCAATACTTAATTAACCATTTAATCCATATAAGTAAAGAGGAACATACATTCTCAATCTTATCAGTCATTTTATATCATAAGGGACCCATTAGAACCTTTATCACAATTTATAAAACCCTCAAACTCAAAACGTAAAAACTTGGGCAGATTGCCCAGCGAGTATCGATACTCTAAGGTGAGTATCGGTACTCCCCTCTAGGGATCGATACTCTCTCCTGAGTACCGATACGCCATTTAGGTTTGAAAGAATTTGGCTCTTGCAACGTACCGATACGCTACGTTCTGTACCGGTACCCTATATCGGTACTGGGATCGCCCCGTACCGATACGCCTATCTTAGCGTACTAGTACGCAAAGCCTTTCAAGGCAATGCAACAGTGGGTACCGATATGCCTCGAGCGTACTAGTACACCAAAGCCTCTCTGGAATTCTGCTCTGACGAGGGGTATCAATACGCGGAGAGGCGTACTGGTATGCCTCTCACAGTTCAACCCCTGAGATGCGAAGGAGTACTGGTACGCAACCACCCTGGACCGGTACTCGAGCCCCGATTTCGAAACCTGGAGCTCGGGATTGTACCAAACCCTCCTTCAACCTCCATGGTTAAGTCCGAAAATGCTCATACACGTTATTTGAAGTCATTAGGTGAGTTTCTAGCCATTTTTACCCTTAAACATCAACAATTACAATATTTACCATTGATGATCATCCAAGCTCTAAATTATCAAAACATCATATATCAAGCAACACATACCAAAATGATGATGCACATGAACACCTAGAAGTTAGAAGTGTACTAACCTCAGATTTTAAGCTAAGAAGAAGCCCCAACACTACCTCAAGCTTTCTTCTTCCCTTGAGCCTTTGAATAATACCCAACCTCTTTAACTACAAGGAAGTGTTATAAACGAGTTACAACATGGTTTGGAGATTAAAAGGAGTTTTAGAGATGATTTAACAACAAGAAATGAGATTTAAAACACCATTCCCGTTCTCACTCCAAAACCCCTTTCTTCACCATTTCAAGCAAAACTTACCTTGGATTGTAGATCCTTAGATGCCTAACAACTTTTCCTTCTACACAAATTCGGGATTCCAACACAAAACTGATAAAGGTGGAGCTTTTTCCCTCAACTCTAATGGATAGAAGATGAAGAAGGTGGAAGAACTTTTGGGGACAAGGTGACTTCATCACCTTACAACACTATGTAGCTCATAAACTCTCCCCACTCTCATCTTTTCTCAAATTATGAAATTACCACAAAGCCCCTCTCAAAAACCACATAACTCAAGCCCAAAACCAAAACAGCCACCAAAGTTTTAGGCCTAACAACATGACCCAAACGCGAGGGCTATGCCTCGGGTTAGCCCGACGCTCGGGTTCCCAAAACCTGGGTCGTTACATCTCCAACCTCCTTAACTAAAAATTCAAAGTTGCCAAATGAGTTACAACCCTTCTAGAGGGAAAATGAATGATAAAGAAAGTGTTTAACGTCAAGAAACATAATTTAATCTTTCCTTCCCGATCATCCACTCTAACCCACACCAAAACTCAAGATTTTCCAACCCCACCAAACTTAACCATTTTTACCTCAAATGATAGATCCTTTGATGCTAAATCTAACCTCCTCAAGCCCCAATCCGAGATTTTCACTCTCCACAACAAAGAATACACCTTTGCCTTGAATTCTCCAACTAAAAATAGGGGAGGAAGATGGGAGAAAATAAGGGATAAGGAAGAAGTCACCACTCTCTTTTTGCAACCCATTAATTAGTTTTTGGCTCAACCAATCTCATTCAAAAGGGAGCATTTACCCAAAATGTTTTTCCCTCATCTCCCTTCAACCCAAGTTCCTAGCCCACTCAACATGGATGAAGCCCAAAAGGTAATTCCTAGGATACCCGAAGGCCCAACACATGGCCCAAAACTCCGATCCCACAACTTAGGTTCACACCGATACGTGGATTTCGAAATTTGGGTCGTTACATTACCAATCTTTATTTTGAAACCGGAGTGTTTGTCTGTCTCCACTCCTAACTATATCTCCTTCCTTGGCCTCTAGGCTAGGGGTGGGAATCGGGTGGGGCGGGGACGGTTTTGCATTCCCCACTCCGTCCCAACACTTGCAGTTATGGGTTTGAGAAATTCCCATTAAATGCTTTAGGGATTTTTTCAACCCCATACCCTCCCTGTGCGGATCCCCATGGTTTTCGGGGAATCCCCATTCCCATAAAAATTAAATAAAATTACTATTTTACTAACCAAAATAAGTGGCCAATTTAGTTTAAAATATAAAGTTTGAATACTTCGATCGGAAACAGTTACGAGATGATGAAGATTGAAAGGGTGTTGTGTTAGGGAAGATTTAGATGAGGGTTTTAGCTTATATTTAAAAATTAAGATAGAAACATGTTGAGAAGCTTGAGTGTGCTAGGTTTGAGAGAAAGTTAAAACGATAATAATATAGTTAAGTTTTTTATTATATATATATATATTAGGGGTATATAGATAAATAAATATATATTTTTTAGGTCAGTATTGGTTGCTTGAATCTGGAAATGGGTGAGTTTTTAAGTTTTTCCGGTGAGATCTGGTGAGTTTTTAAGTTTTTCCGGCTTATTTGTTGCTTGAATCTGGAAATGGGTGAGTTGTAGTTGTTTTTAGGTCAAAAACGTGTATTTTAGGACGTTTTTAGACCGTGTAAGGCCGCGCGTGAGCTCCACGCGCCGGCCGGTGTGATTTTTGACCATCGTAACAGGTTCACGTATAAACCAGTCCTATCCAACCTGGTCTAACCTGGTTCAATTTGACCCGACACGTTTAACCCGACCGAGTCAACTCGTCTGAGTTAACACGTCCAAGTCAACTTAGTTGAATATGACCGTTGACTTTGAATCTGAGTTCACTCAGACGAGTTGACTCGGTTGACTCTAACCATTGATATCATGCTGACATCAGCATTGACTTTGACTAAAAAGTTAAAATTTTCGTAAACTCCTATTTTATGTTTTTCGACATCCCGAGTCTATTTATGAAGCCCGTTTCGTAAAATTTTAACCTGAAAGCCTTCAAAATCGACCTTAAACCCGAGCATGCACTTTATCAAGTATTTTTTATTTGTTTAAGAGTAATTTATTGTTGAATAATGGACTGATAAAAATCGTTATTGGTTAAAGGTACTCATGGATCTCCCGATCGTATTTTCACCTAGCTCGGCTCATCCCGATCTGCTCAGCCGTGTGAGCCCATTGTGACCAGTATGGTTCCGTAACAAAGTAAATTATCTGATAAAAATATAACTCTTGTAGTAACCTGAATCTTTATCGATATAGGTTCCAGCACCGCAGCGGATCGTGGTTCTGGTGCCCTATAGATTATTAGACCTTCTTGGCTTTTGAGATGTGCTCCTTGTGTGCTACATAGCTATTTTACATGTTGTTTCGTATGTTATATTAAACTGATCATGTGCACATGACTATCATACCTATTTTCGTATATAAATAACGTATTTTTTGAACTCAAACATAACTACATTATATGCCTGATTCATGCCTTAGTACCCGATATGACTACCATGTTCTCTAGTTATTGTATCTGATTATAAATGCTTGTTACTATTTACTATTATTCTTGTTTATTACTGCATACTGTAGTACTTCCTAGTATGATTCACTGGGGTACTTGGGTATGATATGAAGTGCCTGAAGATTCAGCCCTGATCCGACTGGTAATTCTACCCGTATAAGGTTCCTAGCTTCGGCTAGGGTAATTCTGCCTATATTTGGTTCCTATATTTCGGATAGGGTAATTTCGCCCATACCTAAGGTATTCCCTTATGATGGTACCCAAGTCCAATGGACCCGGTTAATGCATGTTTATGATACTTTTTGGGGATCTATATCCCGAAGTTCAGTTTGAGGGTAGATAGGTTTGCATGAAAATCATGGTCGCACTTATAACATGTTTTATAAGATATTTTCTATTTATATATATATATAAGCTATTTTACTTGCGTTGTTGGAACACACTAAGCTCCCAAGCTCATACCCCAAATCTTTTCCCTTTCAGATTTTGGATAGGTTTCCAGACCTAGAATTTGGAGGATCGAGACATTCGATGTACATCCGTCATTGTAATGTTTTCATCTTCCAGGTTTTTCTATCACGGTGACTTGAGCCTATGTTTTGTTACTTTATATTGTATAATCAATGATGTTATCGTATAAGGCTTGTGATGTATTTATACCTTTTAATATGGTTTGTTTTGGATAACTTAATTCACTGATGGTTGAATGTATTATTTCTCGATTCTGATTTTAAATTCTTAAATATTATCATGAAAAGATTTTCGGTATCAAATGTGATCTCCTAGATTTGGATTTACGCATAGGCCGGACTAGGGGGTTACATGATAGAATCACATTAACTCTATTTTAGGATTCTTTTTTACATTCTTTGAAGAGAAAGAAAACCAAAATCGTCTAAATTATTTTGATGAAGATTTTTATATTTTTTTAATAATTTATAAATATTTCAAATTTTAATTATTGAATAATTTATAATTTATTAGCTTATGATATTTTAATTTTATAATTTTTACTTATTTTTAGATATTTTTAATTATTTTATTTTTAGTCAAATATTAATAAAAATATGTTTAAATATTTTATTAATTTTTATGTTATTTTAATATTTTAGTATTTTACTCATATTTTTTTGCCTAAAAAAATCATTTTTCCTCGTACTCAACCATAAATTCAATTTTGCCCTCAAACTCGCTTGAAAAATCAATTTTGCCCTTCTTCCATGTCATCTTCACACATGGAATGCCATGTTAGCATCATAAACTGCCACATCAGCACCATAACGGTCAATGTTGGATTCCGTCAGTCAAGGGGCAAACAATGATGCAATTCGACTATTTCAGGGGCTAAATTGATGTGAAAAATACCATCGAGGCAAAATTGATAAATTGAAACTACTACAGGGGCAAAAGTGACCCTTAAGACAATATTTAATGATTTATATATATCTATATATATATTACATATATACTTTATGTCTATCAAGACCTCATCAGAATTTAACCCAAATGAAAAAATGATCAAATTATTCTGATATAATTAAAAATGCAAACCCTCAAATTTATTACAAAGTTTGATAATTTTGAAAACCTACTGAATTAACCGAACTGTGTTTGGTTTGGTTAAAAAATTTCAAACAAATTTTGGTTCGGTTAACAATTAAAGAAAAAAACTAGTTTAATTCTATTTTACTTAATTCGTTTCGGTCATCGACCGAATTAACTCAATGAACACCTTAGCTCCGCTAATAGTTATGAACGCGTCGACAAACTGCCACAAAAAGAGATCTAACCATACGAGACTCTCGACCTAGTTATGAACACTCTTGTATGTTGTATGCAACGAGCAAGTATAAAGTTAATCAATACTGATGTGATAGCTAGTATCAATATGTTTCGGATATGAAATGATATGAAATGTAATTCATATTATTGTTATACTTGAAGGTAACAAGGTTGTTCTTTGTTCGATCATACGAGTATTACGCGATAATCCTATAACCCCGAGATTCAAAGAGATATAGATTATAGAAGTTGATTCATAGAGTTTAGTGTATTACACTAAGCGCAGATTAGAAGCATACTAAAAGTTTCTGACTTGATAAATTAATTCAGTATGGTAGATTTCAGAAGGGGAAGAAAAGTTTTATTTTAATCACTAACTACCCTCCAACCGTACACCGATATGCAGTGCCCCAGAACTGTATCCAGAAAGCTTACACTAGACCCATTGGGCCTAAGAGCTTACATAAAGACTTACCCTAGGCCCATTGGGTTTAGGAACTTACCTAAGGGGATGCCTTAGGTCTAGAAGGACTTACCAGCGTTGAGCCTACATATCTTCATTCACATCCCATAAGTACCCCAAAGCAAACTGTTTAGTGTAGTCGGACGGAATGAGGGGAAATAGAAATCAGACATATATTTCCAGTATATCAAAAACCAGAGAACAAGTTTTTCAGATCAAATAGAGAAATATATTTTCCAGGCTGATAGATTTTATGATTCAGATCAGAGAGTCTTAGTTTCAAAATGGAAGAGAATATACTTTTGCAAGGCACACCCATTAGATGGTTCAATTTATCACTCAGAGGCCCTTAATAAATACGGATAGAAGACACTGAACTTTAGTCCATTTTAGACTGATCTTAGAATTAAGGACTTTATTCGAATAGTCCAATAACTATTGTCATCATCCAGGTATTCAGGAATTTGTACATCAAGGTTATTTAGAAATTCTGGTATATCCTGATTATGCAAGGAATCAGATATATCAAGGTGAATTTGGGATTTTGGGTAGATCAGGATCAACCAAGATATTAGGTATAGCAGATTTATTTAGGATTTTAAATATATCCGAAGAGTTTCAGTCAATTTTCTCAAGGGCATTTAAGGTCATTTTGACTCTCATGAGTAATTTGGTAATTTAGCCCAAAAAGGGTAAAACTAAAACTCGCAATATTCATGATTTTAAATGCCTAATAAGACTTTAAAAACCATTCACTCTAACCATAGCCCATATCATTGTGGTTCCCAAAATTCAGACAGATACACCTCACAAGTGTTCATTCCTTAGTAATGGTAGCATCATATAGTTGAATGGATCACCCTCATATTCATTACTAGTCTTTCATCACGTAGTCAAACATGTCTTTGTGTTTTATTAGACCAATTTTACAACAGTATTTGAGATGGACAACATATATGAGTTAGGTTTCTCAACCTTTAGGAATAATACGGTTATCTAGATTTTATTTGAATTAATATTGATCAAGGGTATTCACTTAGTCAAGTCATGAGGTAACTTAATCATTCCAGAGGTCGATGACATCTTAGCCGTTTTAGAAATTTTGGTGCTCGAATATATTTTGATCAATTTGGTCATTTCAGTCATTCGTCCTTTTGGTCCTTCTAAACCATTTATTCATTTCAAAACTTGAGGGTATATCTGTCATTTTGAGTAATTCAGACATACGAAGAGTTCTCGTAAATTTATCTTCAGAGACGTATTATGAATTTAGGAAAAATCCATTTATTTTCTATCTTACACGTTTAAATCTTAATGCTAAATTTCTCATTAGATCATGTTTTTTAAATAGAACAATTGTTTTATCAAAACAAGTGTGGATTCTAGATCATTTCCTTTGTTATGGGTAATTTAATCATTAATACCTCAAGGGTACATACGTAATTCATAGCCAATTAGTTCAGGCATTTATCCTTTCGGTTTATTAACCTTTTCAATCGAATATTTCAATCTTATCCAATTTACTATACTTATTTTTCGTATTCAATTTGACTTAAGTAGAGTTAACAATACTCTTCATCAAATCTAAGCAAGCATTAGCCGAATACTAACATGTTTCATAAAGCATACAAGAGGTAGTAATGTATTACCTTAAATCATTGCTACATCGGTTGACCCTTGAAATGGCATTCGAACACTCTCAAACCCGAATTCGTCGTCCTTAGCATCTCGGATACGAGGATATATGAACACCTTCAATTAAACATAATCCACAATCAAACCTTACTTGATACAATACTCCCTAATTGAATAATTAAAACCATAAGGATGCTCAGATTCAAAAATGGACCCAGGACGTAAAAAAATAAAATATGGGTTTTTGGAAAAAATTTCTTTTGGTCAAAGTCAACGTTGACGTCAGTAGTCAACACTGACATCATTGGTCAATACTGATATTAGTGATCAACTAGTCAATGGTCAATGCTGACGTCCATAGTCAACGGTCAATTGGTTTGACTCAGGCGAGTTGATTCACTAAGTTGACTCGAATGGGTTGACTCTCTTAGTTGACTCAGACGGGTTGACTCGGTTAACAGGTTAGGTCGAATAGGTCGGGCTCTGGTCGAACGAGTCAAATGGGTTTGGGTTCAGGTCTAGCGGACACAGTCAGGTTATCCAGGTTTGGGCTTAAGGTCATTTGGCCTTAAGCAAGCCAGTTTGAAATTGGGCCAATAAAGTCGGTTCAATGAGCCAGGCCCGGTCTGACAAGGCCGATTTAAAACTGAACCAACCTGATTTAAGGGCGAACCAACAATAATGGTCAAAAATCTTCTTTGAGGGTGCGTGAGCCACGCACGGCCTATATCGGTCGAAAAACACTTTAGAGATTTGTAAAAATGTGACAAACACACCTATAACAATCTTAAGAGACTTATCTAACTTACCACAGCTTGGAGACAACCAAAAATAATTGGAAAATGATGAAACCAAAATGTTTTCTCGTAACTCCGATGACCCTCAAACGGTGACGGACCGACGATCAAAAACTTGGGTTTTGCTCGTCGCAGCACGAGGATTCAGATGATGGTGGTTGTGAGCAGCTCAAACAATGGAGGTGATAGAAATAAGAGGAAAAAGGGTACAATATTTTTAAGGGTTTTTCACCAGTAAGCACACTGGTTGTGGCAATGTCGACGACAGGATGGCGATAAGGATCGACAACGACGAGATTGAATGGGTTTGGTAAGAGTTTTCTAGAAACAACAAAAATGGGTTTGCGTAAAGTTGAATCTGATCTGGGTAAGTGGGGGTTAGTTTGATATATTAAATGCTCAGCACCTCCAAATCTAAGGCTTAAAGGGTTTGTAGTGTAGATAAATTCCAATAGTTGCTTTAGCTCAATTGGTTATCATACACCATATGCATGCCAAAGGTCGCGGGTTCAATACCCCATGGCTGCATTTTTATTCTTTTCCAAATTTTTTACACACACACACACACACACACATATATATATATTATATTTAAGGGGGTGTTACAACTTTCCCCTAAAAAAATTTCATCCTCAAAATTTACCAAAGTCGAAGGAATGCAAAGACTGTCTTTCCATTCATTGACTTACTGAAACTTGTCCATCAAAGTATACTTATTTCTCAAGTCTCATAGACGGTCATGAATCAACCAATTAGTGTCATCGGTCACTCAGACAAGCTTTAGACCCAAAGTTAACCCATCATACATCTCAACCTAGCTTATCAGAATACTATATTTATAACCATACAGAACCTCATATGATGCCATGAATACTTGTCTCATAACTACTGTTATAAGCAGACTTAATCAGGAATAAAAAACCTTACCAACTACTACATAAATCAATCATATGACCCAGAAGTATATCATCTAGAATTTGAATTACTCTACTAGGTTGGCCATCAATTTACGAATGAAAAACTATAACTGCAGCTCCGATGAGTACACAGGGCCTCAAAAAATGGGCCTTCCAGGATCAGGAGATAAACATTGAATTTCAGTCAGAACTGATATGTAACTATACATCACCACATTTCAAACAATTGTTTCCCTCGTATATAGTAGAGTCGCCCCATAATTTACTCTTTCTTCACGTTCATAGACATCTTTCTTCCAAATTCATACTACTTGTTTCAGATATCCACCAATGTATTCCTTATATAATCATCGTTATTAGATAAACCACTTCCATCATGGTGTCTCTTATATATAACATAATGTTAGCTGAATATCTCCTTACAGATAATCTTATATCGGTCCTATTACTGAGTACATGGTTTGATACATATCGGGTTCTAAAAACTCTCCCATTCAATTCATAGATGCATAGAGGAGTTTACTCTCCTCCAACTTAGACAATTAACTTACTCTAACATACTCTTGGTCACAATTCTTATTCTTGAAATTTATTCCTTACAGCTCACAGAGCTAAATCGGGTCTATTTTCAATTATCACCAAGTTCTAACATACATCATCCCACACAGTCAAACATTTATTCTCAATTAGAAACAACCTTTAATTTTTCAGGCACCAACCATTTCATGCTTTAATCGGGTTCACATCCATCACGAGAATCTAGAGAACAATCATATGTTATAAAGGTTCATTGTCAGTATAGGATGACCATAAAAGACATGATACTTAGATTCATTTATTCAAGAAAAAGGATTCGACAATGGAGTTCCAGCTCAGAGGAGTACAGTTATGATCTAGGGGCATGCACAAACAAGAAAACATATGACAGACGATAGGCCGATCTACCCAGAAAGATGCAACTCTAAGCTCTAATACCAATAAAAGTAACCCCCTAGTCCCGTAAATACGTTATACCTAACTCTAGAAGGTCACATTAGGGTCACAAAATGACCCATAGTAAAAATCAACATAAAAATATTTTCTCCATTAAATACATTAAAACTGTAAAACTAAATTATGTATAAAATACCATTTTAGAAAACGGTCTATATACAAACAAAATTTCAGAAAATTATATTACATACTCTCACATAAAATAAGACACTACATGCATGCCCACTAGTTACACAGATATCGTACTCCACAAGCAATACCAAGAAGACTAACCATTAATGGTGTTGATCGCTGAAACATGATCAATTATATCTTAGCATGCGATGGTAAAAAACAACGTGATCTTGGAAAAGCTCAATAATACAGAACTACCAGATAATGTTGTATGCAACAAGCATGTATAAAGTTAATCAATACTGATATGATGAGCCAGTATCAATATGTTTTGGATATAAAATGATATGAAATGTAATTCATATTGTTGCTACACTTGAAGGTAACAAGGTTGTTCTTTATTCGATCACACGAGTATCTGGCGATAAGCCTATAACCCCGAGATTCCGAAGAGATATAGATTATAGAAATTGATTCAGAGAGTTGAGTGTATTACACTAAGCACATATTAGAAGCATACTGAGAATTTTTGACATGATAAATTAATTCAGTAAGGTAGATTTAGAATGGGAATGAAATCTTTATTTTAATCACTTAACTACCCTCCAACCGTACACTGATATGGAGTACCCCAGAACTGTATCCAGAAAGACTTACCCTAGGCCCATTGGGCATAGGAGCTTACCTAAGGGGATGCTTTAGGTCTATAAGGACTTACCTGCGTTGAGCCTACAGATCTTCATTCACATCCCATAAGTACCCGGAGAAAATTGTTTAGTGTAGAGACGGAATGAGGAAAAATAGAAATTAGACATATTTTTCAGTATATCAAAAACTAGAGAACGTGTTTTTCCAGATTAGATAGAGAAATATATTTTCAGATAGATAGATTTCATGATTCAGATCAAAGAGTCTTAATTTCAAAAATGCGAGAATATACTTTTGCAAGGCACACCCTTTAGATGGTTCAATTTATCACTCAGAGGCTCTTAATAAATACATATAGAAGACACTAAACTTTAGTTAATTTTATACTGATCTCAGAATTAAGGCTTTATTCGAAGAGTCCGATAACTATTGCCATCATCTAGGTATTCAGGAATTTGTACTTCAAGGTCATTTAGAAATTCTGGTATATCCTCATTATGTAAAGAATCAGATATATCAAGATGAATTTGGGATTTTGGGTAGATCAATATCAACCAAGATATTAGGTAGACTAGATTTATTTAGGATTTTAAATATATCCGAAGAGTTTCATTAATTTGCTTAAGAGCATTTAGGGTCATTTTGACTCTCATAAGTAATTTGGTAATTTAGCCTAAAAAGGGTAAAACTGAAACTCACAATATTCCTGATTTTAAGTGGCTAATAAGACTTTCAGGACCATTCACTCTAACCATAGCCCATATCATTGTGGTTCCCGAATTTAAACAGATACACCTCACAAGTGTTCATTCCTTAGTAATGGTAGCATCATATAATTGAATGGATCACCCTCATATTCATTACTGGTCTTTCATCGCGTAGTCAAACATGTCTTTGTGTTTTATTAAACCAATTTTACAGCATTATTTAAGATGGCCAACATATATGAGTTAGGTTTCTCAACCATTAGGAACGATACGGTTATCTAGATTTTATTTGAATTAATATTGATCAAGGGTATTCACTTAGCCAAGTCATTAGTGTAACTTAATCATTCGAGAGGTCGAGAATATTTTAGCCATTTTAGAAATTTTGGTGCTCGAATATATTTTGATCAATTTGGTTATTTCAGTCATTCTGGTCCTTTTAGTCCTTCTAAGCCATTTATTCATTTCAGAACTCGAGGGTATATCTATTATTTTGAGTAATTCAGACATATGAAGAGTTCTCGTAAATTTATCTTTATAGACGTATTAAGAATTTAGGAAAAATCCAAGTATTTTCTATCTTACACTTTTAAATGTTAATACTAAATTTCTCATTAGATCATAGATTTCAAATGGAACAGTTGTTTTATCAAAACAATTATTGATTCCATATCATTTCCTTTGTTAGGGGTAATTTAGTCATTAATACCTCAAGGGCATATACGTAATTTCTAGCTAATTAGTTCAGGTATTCATCCTTTCGGTTTATTAACTTTCTCAATCGAATATTTCAATCTTATCTAGTTTACCATACTTAATTTTTGTATTCGATTTGACTTAAGTAGAGTTAACAATACTCTTCATCAAATCTAAGCAATCAATAGTCGAATACCAGCATGTTTCATAAAGCATACAAGAGGTAGTAATGTATTACCTTGAAACCTTGCTACATTGGTCAACCCTTGAAATAACATTCGAACACTCTTAATCCAGAAGTTTTCGTCCTCAGCATCTTAGATATGGAGATATATGAACACTTTCAATTAAACATAATCCACAATCAAACCTTACTCGATACAATACTCCCTAACTGAATAATTAAAACCATAAGGATGCTCAGGTTCAAGGTCAAATTCGGAGGCTTTTGAGTCAGAATTTCATGAAATAGACTTTAAAAACGGACTGAGGACGTAGAAAACATAAAATAAGAGTTTTCACAAATTTTGACTTTTGGCCAAAGTCAACGCTGACATCAGCAGTCAACGCTAACATCATTGGTAAACTCTAATATCAGCGGTCAATTGGTCAATGTTGATGTCCGCGGTCAATGATCAAATGGGTTGACTCGGGTGAGCTGACTTACTAAATTAACTCATATGGGTTAGCTCACTAAGTTGACTCATATGGTTTAACCCACTAATTTGACTCAGAGGGTTGACTCGATCAATGGGTCAGTTCGAATAGGTTGGGCTCTAGTCAAACGAGTTGGATGGGTTAAGTGGTTTTGGGTTCGGGTTCGGGTCTGGCAGACACTGTCAGTATTTTTAGGTTTAGGGCTTAAGGTCGTTGGGCCTTAAGCAGGCTAGTTCGAAACTGGGCTAAAAAGGTTGGTTCAACGAGATGGCCTAGTTTGGCAAGGCTGGTTTAAGACTGAACCAACCTGATTAAAGGGAAAACCAACTATGGTGGTCGGAAATTACCTCTGACGGTATAGGCATGGCATACATCGGTCGAAAAATACTCTAAAATTTGCAAAAATAATGCCAAACACACCCATAACAATCTTAAAAGACTTTTCCAACTTACCATAGCTTGGAAACGTCCGAAAATGACTGAAAAATGAGAAAACCGAAAGGTTTTCTTGTAACTCTGGTGACCCTCAAATGGTGACAGACTGATGATCGAGAACCTCAGTTTTGCTCGTAACCACACGAGGAGTTAGATGAAGGTGGTTGTGAGCAGCTCATACAATAGAGGCGACCGAAATAAGAGAAAAAGGCATGACAATTTTTGAGGGGTTTCGCCATAACTTCAAATAGGCCCCATGGCAATTGGAAAAGCAGCTGTGTGCGTGGCGACCATGGCTAGAATTAGGGTTTACCATCAAGTACAATGGCAATGGTGGTGTCGAGGACGGCACGATGGTGAAGACCAATGGCGATGGCATTGAACGAGTTTGGTAAAATATTTTTCAAAACCACTAAAATGGGTTTGAGTAAATTTGGATGTGTGTTGGGCTCGATTTCCTTCAACTAAATTGCTTGTCAAGAGGTGGAGAATGTGTATTTTGGGTGTTGGTGGTGGAAGGAAAAATATGAGAAAATATGCACAAAGATTTATAGTGGTTCGGCTTTCTAACCAAAGCCTACATCCACTACCTTATCTTTCCCACTAAGGATTTCCAAATTCACTCTTGAATTTCTTTCCCTTTTCTAGGCTTAGGAGGCAACCATTTACACACTGAAAACTTCTACCCCAAAGCTTGAGTAAACCCTCTTTACAAGAGAAAAAAACAAAACAAAAAGGAAATCCCTCACAAGGTAAATGTCTGCACAATTAGGCCCACTCACCCAAACCTAAACATTTGAGCAAATATAACAATTAAAGCTCACAAGTGATGTCTATACAAAGAATATGAATTAAAAGCTCTAAGACAATTTTGGCATCATAATGTTGTTGACAATTGAAGCATTGGTTTTCCATAGATGCTTAGAGGTCCCTTTAATACTCCCAAATGAGTTCCTAGCCATTGGAGACCATTGGGATTGAAATTAGAGCCGTTGGAGCTTATATTTCTTGTAATTAATGCAGTTCTACAGCTATCCGTATTGATACGCGTGTTACCCATATCGAAACGCCATTCTTGGAAACTAGCCGTTAAGCTTATAGCTGCTTAACCATATCAGTACGCATGTACCTGTATCGGTACAGCTACTAGCCGTTGCGCTCAGTCTTGCTAACCGTATTGAAACACATTGGCCTGCTTGCTAACCATATCGGTACGCCTTGGTTTGTTTGGCAAACAGTATCGGTACGGGTTGGTCTATTTCGGTACGCTCTACATTTTGAAAGATCGTTGGGAAATAGCCATTGGGGTAGTTAAAATAGGGATCGGTACGCGTACATGCGTGTATCGGTACGACCCTATCCGTATCGGTACGCCTATGAGCGTACCAGTACGGTTTTTCGGTTCTGGAAAATTACTGTAGCTGAAACCCTTGGACCGTATCGGTACGGGGTATACCGTATCAGTACGCCTGTGTTAAAAACAACATTTTGGCTACTTTAAAAACGTTCAAAACCTTTCCAAAAACTCCTCAACCTTATTTTCAAGTTGTTTGGACTTAAAAGCATTTTTTAATTCTTTTTAAATTAGTCCAAAACAAATTTTCAATTATTATATCAAAACATAAATCCTAACAATCTCCCCCTTCTTGATATAATAAAACCAACTTGAAAATTTGTTTTTGAAATTCTCCCTCTTTGTAAAAATAAGATTTGAATAAGATATTTAATGATGAAAATCTTATAAGCTCCCCCTTATTCATTTGAAAATTCAATTTTTCAAAACATTATCCCCCTTTTTGTTATATCAAAAATGGTTCAAACTTTAAAGACCAATAACAATGGAGAGTTAAAGAATTTGACAAAAAAATATGTTTTGTTAAAATAGGCTTCCCCTTACTCAAGCATCATTCAAAAGGTTAGTCCAACATATATGATAAACTAGTTGAATTAAAAAAATAAATCAAATTAAAATAAACTAAATTCAACTAATTTTACCGCACTTGAACCAAGGTAGGATGTGAAGCCTTCCTCCTTCAAGTGTTCATCCTTTGTGTGTATAGAGCTCCCCCTCAATCTTATCACTTGTTGATCAAGGCTCCATCACACCTACAAAAGACAATCATTTGATTTTTGGTATCCAAATTACTTTGGATCCATAGGCATTAGTAGCATATAATTTAGTCCCCTTAGGAATCCATTTTTCAATTTCATCATTTTTATTTGAAGTACTTAGTCCTTTTGGGACCCAAATACTTCTAAAAACTTTTCCATTAAAAAATCTAGGGGCACTAGATTG
Organism: Hibiscus mutabilis; assembly: GCA_019671005.1. Taxonomy (NCBI): domain Eukaryota; kingdom Viridiplantae; phylum Streptophyta; class Magnoliopsida; order Malvales; family Malvaceae; genus Hibiscus; species Hibiscus mutabilis. Next base: position 1,896,904 of record CM033733.1, read on the forward strand.
TCTTTGATAAAAATTTGAATTTCCAAAATTGTTTTTCTTTTCAAACTCTTTGGAAATCAAATCTTTTTCTTTCTTAAGATCATCTACTTCAATTTGATGATTTTTTTCTTTCTTTTGAAGCAAATTTTGTAAATCTAAAACTTTAAGTTCAAAATTCTTTAATTTTGCTTCAAATTCCAAATTGGTTTTCACAAACAAATCATTTTCATTTTTCAATTTAGAAATCAACTTTTTGTTTTTCGAAAATGAAGCCTTGAACTCAAAAACCAATTTGTCATAGGCTTCTTGTAACTTATCAAATGTATATGAATTTAAAATTAAATAATATGAGTTAGAAGTTACCTCCCCCTCATTAAGGGCCATTAAGAATAGGTGGGCTTCTTCATTTTTATCGGCGGAGTCCTCATCACTCCATGTTGCCACATATGCTTTCTTTGATGATGTTGATCCCTTTTTGTTGAAACGAGGGCAATCGAATTTGTTGTGCCTCGTTTCCTTGTACTTGGAGCACTTGAGGGGATCTACCATCTTCTTTTTCAATTCATGCTTGGATTTTTCTTTGTTGCTCTTCATGAATCGAGAAAGTTCCTTGAAGAGATAGACCATCTCTTCATCTTTACTTTCCTCCTCACTTGATTCTTCTTGTTGGCTTGTGGAGCAATGATGTTGACATCGATTCCTTGCTCTTGAATTATCTTCTCATTCTCTCTTATCAAGGGTAGAGACATCATCTCATGGGTGAGAAGAGATCCTACGAGCTCTTCAAGCTTGAGCTTCTTCAAGTCTTTGACTTCAATAATAGTCGTCTTCTTGCTCTCCCATAATTCGAGAAGTGAATAAATCAACTTCCGAACGAGTTTGTCTTTCAGAATCTCCTCTCCAAGTTCTTTTAGCTTGTTGACGATCATGAGGAATCGTCCGAACATACCTTTGATGTCTTCATATGGGTCCATCTTGAATTTTTCATATTCGAGGTTGAGTAGACCAAGCTTTGTCTCATTTACCCCATTTGTCCCTTCATGGATTGCTTCAAGCTTGTCCCAAAACTCCTTGGCACTCTCACAAGAAGATACCTTTGCATACTCATCGAGGCCCAAAGCACAAAATAGAATATGTATGGCTTTACAATTTAGCTCCATCTTCTTGCGATCTTCCACACTCTATTCCGCCTTGCTTTGATTTGCACGAACGGTTCATCTTTAACATTGTCCCAAAGACGGTAGTCTTTGCTTTTCATGAAGAACATTATTCTATGATTTCAACTAGCATAGTGATCACCGTTGAAGAATGGCGGTTTATCGATGGATAATGCCATGGAACCCGGTTGACTTGTTGTTGTATTGAGCTTCCCGGATCACCTCAATAGGATGTTAATCCTTCTCGATTGAGCCTTTCTCTGATACCAATTTTTGGGCTCCATTTCTTTCAACCAAATTGCTTGCCAAGAGGTGGAGAAGGTGTATTTTGGGTGCTGGTGGTGGAAGCAAAAATATGAGAAAATATGGACAAAGATTTAGAGTGGTTCGGCTTTCAAACCAAAGCCTACATCCACTACCTTAGCTTCCCCACTAAGGATTTCCAAATCCACTTTTGAATTTTTTCCCCTTTTCTAGGCTTAGAAGGCAACCCTTTACACACTCAAAGCTTCTACCCCAAAGCTTGAGTAAACCCTCTTTACAAGAGAAAAGAAAACAAAACAAACAAGAAATCCCAAAACAAGGTAGATGTTTGCACAATTAGGCTCACTCACCCAAACCTAAACACTTGAGCAAATATAACAATTAAAGCTCACAAGTGTTGTCTATACAAAGAATATGAATTAAAAGCCCTAAGACAATTTTGGCATCATAATGTTGTTGACAATTGAAGCATTGGTCTTCCATAGGTGCTTGGAGGTCCCTTTTATACTCCCAAATGAGTTCCTAGTCGTTGGAGATCGTTGGGATTGAATTGGAGCCGTTGGAGCTTCTATTTCCCGTAATTAATGCAATTTTGCAGCTATCCGTATTGATACACGGGTTACCCGTATCGATATGCCATTCTTGGAAACTAGCCGTTAAGCTTTTAGCTGCTGAACCGTATCGATACGCGTGTACCTATATCGGTACAGCTACTAGCCGTTGCGCTCAGTCTTGCTAACCGTATCGAAACACCTTGGTATGCTTGCTAACTGTATCGATATGCCTTGGTTTGTTTGGCAAACAGTATCGGTACGGGTTGGTCTGTTTCGGTACGCTCTGCAATTTGAAAGACCATTGGGAAATAGCCATTGGGGTAGTTAAAATAGGGATCGGTACGCGTACATGCGTATCGGTATGCCTAGGAGCGTGTCGGTACGGTTTTGGAAAATTACTGTAGCTGAAACCCTTGGACCGTATCGATACTGGGTATACCGTATCGGTACGCCTGTGTTGAAAACAACATTTTGGCTACTTTAAAAATGTTTAAAACATATCCAAAACTTCTCAACCTTATTTTCAAAATTTTTGGACTTAAAAGCATTTTTGAATTCTTTTTAAATTAGTCCAAAACAAATTTTCAATTATTATATCAAAACATAAATCCTAACAATCTCCCCCTTTTTATATAATAAAACCAACTTGAAAAATTGTTTTTGAGATTATCCCCCCTTTGTAAAAATAAGATTTGAATAAGAGATTTAATGATGAAAATCTTATAAGCTCCCACTTATTCATTTGAAGATTCAATTTTTCAAAATATTCTCCCCCTTTTTGTTATATAAAAATGGTTCAAACTTTAAAGACCAATAACAATGGAGAGTTAAAGAATTTGACAAAAAAATATGTTTTGTTAAAATAGGCTCCCCCTTACTCAAGCATCATTCAAAAGGTTAGTCCAACATATATGATAAACTAGTTGAATTAAAAAAATAAATCAAATTAAAATAAACTAAATTCAACTAATTTTACCGCACTTGAACCAAGGTAGAATGTGAAGCCTTCCTTCTTCAAGTGTTCATTCTTTGTGTGTATAGAGCTCCCCCTCAATCTTATCACTTGTTGATCAAGGCTCCATCACACCTACAAAAGACAATCATTTGATTTTTGGTATCCAAATTACTTTGGATCCATAGGCATTAGTAGCACATAATTTAGTCCCCTTAGGAATCCATTTTTCAATTTCATCATTTTTATTTAAAGTACTTAGTCCTTTTGGGACCCAAATACGTCTAAAAAATTTCAATAAAAAAATCTAGGGGCACTAGATTGTCTTTGATAAAAGTTTGATTTTCCTAAATTGTTTTTCTTTTCAAGCTCTTTGGAAATCAAATCTTTTTCTTTCTTAAGATCATCTACTTCAATTTGATTATCTTTTTCTTTTTTTGAAGCAAATTTTGTAAATCTAAAACTTTAAGTTCAAAATCCTTTAATTTTGCTTCAAATTCCAAATTGGTTTTAAAAAGAAAATCATTTTCATTTTCCAATTTAGAAATCAACGTTCAGTTGCAGTGGGAGTACAGTTGCAATGAGAGTAATTCTCAAAATTCAACGGTGCTTTAACGAATACTGCGTAAGAATTGGAGTTGTTGAAGACTTGGTGGCGGTGCTTCAACGGATATTTGGCTTACATAAAAATTGAAGCTGTTGTAGACTTGAAGACCAATGCTCGAATAGAATTTGTGTCAAGAGGGAGATTTGTTATATTTTGACTCAAATTCTAATTGGTAATTAAGTTGAGTTTTATTGTAATTCTAGCGGTTGAAGATTACTTGGCAATTAGGATTTACTTTAATGTGTAAATATCTATTTTAGGTAGAGATCTTATTGAATAAGGTTTCTTGGTGACCAAGTATTTGGGTCTATAAATATAGACTAGGTTTAATCTTTTGAATTATGAGAGAACAAGAGAATGAGAGAGGGGGAATTACTCGGAGAGATGTAACCACTTTTAGTATATCTACAACTATTGTGCCTATGTTGTAGAGATAAGTATTGTAGGGATGTTGGGAAGAGTGTTTGGTTCCACCGGGCCATGGGATTTATACACCGGGTTTTGGGATTACATGGGTTATCATGTATTTGTACTCTTCGGGTTCTCTACATTATTAGTGGATTGTTCGTTTCTCTAGTCTTTGGAGGTAGGCTATGCTGAACCACGTTAAATCTTGTCTCCGTGCATGTCTTGGTCTATGTCATTATCGCTTTGGTTATTTTGCCGCATACCAAATTCCTAACAAGCCTTATAGCTTACTCCCCATAGTTTTTCTCTTACAGATATCTTGGACTCTAGGCGACTTGGTACCCGAAAGATCTCGTGCTTTACTCTTATATTTATTTACTAGTATGGTTTTATCTTATTTTCATATTAAGTTACTTTTAATATTTTGGATTTGATGTAATTTCAATTTTGAAATTTATGGGATTATGGATTTATTTTTAGCATACATTAATCAATTTAATTCGTATTATATTATTAGATTTTCAGTTATTATTTAAACATTTTGGTCTTGACAAATTATTAAGTGTTTAATTATTTTATAATTATTGAGTTTCCTTATATTATTATAAAAAATGGTTTATTTTATGCTAATTTAATATATTATAATTTGAACTGGTTTTTACGGTAAAGTTTTTAATAGTGGCTTCCTAAAGTTGGCATTTTCTTCTTGGCCGAGTTTAGGAGGTTACAATACGATCGTCGGATAGAGCAAAAACACAACTGATAATTTGAGAAAATAATAATGAAGATAAAGGACACATAGATTTTACGTAAACCCCCTGTTGCGTGTGATAAGTGCTACGCAAATGTGCAAGTATACACGTCGCAAGTAATAAAGTGATATGAGTATCGATAATCGTCTCCACAGGGATTGGTTTGGGCCACTTTGCTTAAGTTACTGCACTGTGAAAATAAAAACACAATTGATAATAGAGGTTTTAATTAACGAGAAAAGTAAAAGCAATAAACTAAAAGAATAGATGAAAGAAAAATAGAGAATAGGTCAGGTTATCATGAGTTGAGGTGTGATAACGATTGGATCGTCTTGGTAAAAGAGTGCAAGGGCAACTCAGTTGCCGTGGCAACTTGCACAGCGGGGTTGCCTTGGCAACTAATCGAAGGTTGCCTGGGCGACTAGCTGGGCAACTACTTGGGCTTCTGGGCAGCAACTTCAAGGTTCGGCAGAGCGTTCTTCAAAGGTTTCTTCTTATCCCTAAGTCGAAACTCTAGCTACTTGTGCATGCCTTGATAATACATCCCTGCGTGAATCAAGGGTGAACAACAACCAATCTTGCGCTCCTCTTAGCCGTTGAAATCCTTAACTTATTCCTAAGCCGGATTAATCTTCACCATCATTGGATTGAATAAAGACCATACTCATTCGTTTCTTGAATCTAACTCTCCCGATATTAGATAAATAGATGAAGTTACGAGATCCTCTCCCAATTCACTGCAAAAACAGAATAAGAACCAAGAATGAGTAAACCTTGAATTGAAAGTGCAAACTCTTATTACCTAAACAAAATCCAATTGTTTTTCACAACAACAAAACACAATAACCCCAACCGATCAAGTTAGTTCATGATTGGGTTCAAAAGATATACAAAGAATAATCCCCAAACCATGAATCTAATGGAAGCAAAGAAGAAGAAGAAGTCGAAATTTCCCCTAATGCTCTCTATCGAAATTTCTCTATTTTTCTCTATATGGATTGTCGAAATCTCCTTGCTATTTATAGGGCTAGGCCAAAGTCCTTCTTTGAGGAGGAGTTTAAGTTGGAATTAAATTATCTTTAAAGAATATAATTCTTTATTATAATTGTATTCCTACTAGAACTTCTCCTATCTTCTTGGAATTTAATTCTTCTTTAATCTCTGCATGGAAATCAAATTCCTTTGGGTTTGGGCTTTGCTCCACGTCATCTTGGGCTTGTATAGTCATTAATTTCGACATCCCTATTGCATTTTCTCTTTGTCGACAATTGCCATGGCAACTGGCTCGGCGTCTCCTTCATGCATTGCCCTGGCAACTAGCTCGGCATATCCTTCATGCATTGCCCTGGCAACTAGCTCTGCATTGCTTTGGCAAGTGATCCTGCACATAAACACAAAAAAACACACTAAAGCAGCATCTTTTTCCACAAAAATCACCAAGTTATGTAATCAAGCTCAACAGTGGAAAGAAACATGAATTAATGCATGAATAACTAATTATGCAACTAATATGAGCTTAAGTCTAACAATAATATGAGTAAAAGGGTAATAAAAATAGTACTTTTGAACACTTATCACGCCCCCAAACTCGAACTATTGCTTGTCCTCAAGCAATGCAAACTAACAATTACCTGCCAAGACTTTAATCATCAAAGACATGCTTCAAACTTGAATTCAAACCTCGGAACCGTGGCACAAAGTATGATCACCTTTTAATTTTTCGGATAACACAAAAATTACCCGGAACCAAACTATAGTGCTCGTGACAATTTGTGTGCGTAGTTGTGTACAAGTTGATTTTCAAGATTCTATGTGAATAGTAGGCTTTTATCAATTTAATTACTGGGGCATTTATTTTAATTTTCACTAGAGCCAATTTCGGGCACCTCTAGCGATTCTTTAATGTGCATTAACTACTAGAGCCAGTTTCGGGCACCTCTAGCAAGAAAGTGCATTTACTACTAGAGCCAGTTTTGGGCACCTCTAGTAAGAAATTAACTTTTAATTTTCAATTTTAAATTTACCCAAATTTTAAGCAACCTAAGTTCACTAAGTTTCTTTCAATCAACAACCCACAACCGTGTAAAAAAAAATCAGCATCATAGTAAAATTCTAAGTTCTTTTCATGTAATCCTAAAATTAAAGGTTCTTTCAATTAAGTGCAGTGGCGAAAATTCATCATTGGGTATTCAACAAGTCTTAAGCAATTAAATCCAATTAAAGGAATGGCAAGTAACATATGCAACCTATATGTGATTGCTAAAAATGAATGCAACTAAACATGAAGCTAACTAGAAACCAACACCCCCCCAAACTCGAGAGAAGCATTGTCCTCAATGCATGTAAGAGTGAAATAAAATTTAAAAGAAACTAAATGAAATGAGTTAGTCGGAGAGGTCGTCACCTCGAGTGATAAGTTTCCTTCGTGCCGTTTGCTTGATTCATTTTTCAGTCAATGGTTGAATGCTGGTGCCGCGTGAATAGCATTGCTTTGATTTGATCCATGTTTGCCGATACAGGTTCACTTGCATGGGCATCAGTAGTTGCCGAAGCCATTGTTGTTGCCTGGGCATCACCAGTTTCTGTTGTGGTTGTTGTGGCAAGTAGTCGGCAGTGAATTTCCTTAGCATAGTAGTTGTGAGTCTTGTTGTGAAAAAGAAAACAAAGAAAACCTGAAAACTAAAGATAATGAAGAAAAATAAAATATCTCCTAAAAAATAAAGAGAAAAAATAACCAAAAATAATAGAACAAAATAGTTCAAAAAATAAAAATAAAAATAAATGTGTCAGTAGTTGTCGTGGCGTCGAGGGTTGCCGAGGCATGCACATCCATGGTTGCCGAGGCGTCAGGGGTTGCCGAGGCGTGCGTATCAGGAGTTGCTGTGGTGTTGAAGGTTGCCGAGGCATGCGCATCCATGGTTGCCGAGGCATCAAGGGTTGCTGCGGTATTGAAGGTTGCCGTTTTCGATACTTCTTATAGTCCATCCGCACCCTCCATCGGGTGATAATATTGCCCAAAAAGAGTTTGGCCAATGTGCTTGCCACTACTCCCTTTTGCGTTACCATGGTGGAGGTGTCTTTCTTCTTTGTTCGCTTGTAGTCCATGCATACTCTCCACCTTGCTACTATTTCTGATGGCACAAATATATTAATAGGAAAAATTATATCCATTCTCAACCATTCAATTACCTCATTCTTGTCGACATCTATCATGGTTGGATGTAGCCTTTGTTGTCGTGGCAATTGCTGCTCAAGCCAATTGCCGTGGCAATCAGTTGTCAAATTTTGCTTTAAGTCAAGGGAAGAATCAATTTTCTGAAGAGCTTTATGAATCCAAACACATTTTTCTTTTGGCCTCTCAAACATCTCCATCAGTAGAGATTTCGATGGCTTCAAATCTACCAACCTCGGTTCCTCAAGACATACTTGCAATGGAAGAGGTGAGTTTTTAAAGAATTCAAAAGGTTCAACTATTACCTGCTCATATTCCATTGGCAAAGTATTATCATCTCGTTGATCTTGCATGTGGTCGAGTAATTGTCGTGGCAATTGTAGATGAGAGCAATCTCTGATTCCTCGCTTCAACATCAACGTTGTAACCTTCCTCGGGTATCGGGTTCCTCGAAATTTGCTGTAGTATTGTTGTTCTCGGCTTCACCGAGTGTTGTCGCGGCATTGCTCGCTTCAGGCTCCTCAATCACCGCCGAGGCAATTTGTTGTTCAAGCTCATCATGTGTTGGCAGTCTCTCTCATTGGCATCCTCTTGACTTTGAGGTTTTAGTTGTTCCTCACACATCGAGAGATTTCTTTGCATTGCTCCTTATCCTCTTGCCTTAGGACGTCAGTATCCCTAGGAATGAATTGTTGGTGCATGTTATCCATGACATATGTGGATCTCCCCAATTGATCTTCTGAATCCCCTAAGGTTGCATCCCATTGAGTTATCCTCGTATCCATAGATTTTGATAGCTCTCGAATCTCTTCAATTGATCCGTCAAGTCTAGCCAATGAAGCTAGTAACGTTTCCTCCAAGGAATTGGAATGATCTTGAAAAAGGACTACATTGCCATGGCATATCTGTTGCTGCGGCAAAATTGTTATGGTAAAAAATATTTTGAGCTTGTTGACCATACCATGAAGAATTTTGCTGCTGGTTCCCTCTATGGTCCTCCATGTAGTTATATGCACCGAAAATGTGAGGGCAATTTTCAAACTCATGATGTTCTCCACACATAGCACAAGATTTTTCCACAGTATAAGTTCTTTGGGCTTTTCTCGGTTGGTATAGGTAATCATCAAAGGGTCCAAGAAACTCTTGATTAGATTGATTCATATCTTCCAACATCATCTCTCGAATAGATTGGCTTTTATTTCCCAACATGTTGGCGTCCCTTAACTTGTAGCGCACCTAATTTTTTTTTGATAAAACAAACAAAAAGAAAAGTTAGTAAAACTAATAGAAAAAATGCAATAACAAAAACAACTAACACCAATTGCCAATCCCCGGCAACGGCGCCAAAAACTTGTTGCGTGTGATAAGTGCTACGCAAATGTGCAAGTATACACGTCGCAAGTAATAAAGTGATATGAGTATCGAGTATCGTCTCCACAGGGATTGGTTTGGGCCACTTTGCTTAAGTTACTGCACTGTGAAAATAAAAACACAATTGATAATAGAGGTTTTAATTAACGAGAAAAGTAAAAGCAATAAACTAAAAGAATAGATGAAAGAAAAATAGAGAATAGGTCAGGTTATCATGAGTTGAGGTGTGATAACGATTGGATCGTCTTGGTAAAAGAGTGCAAGGGCAACTCAGTTGCCGTGGCAACTTGCACAACGGGGTTGCCTTGGCAACTAATCGATGGTTGCCTGGGCGACTAGCTGGGCAACTACTTGGGCTTCTGGGCAGCAACTTCAAGGTTCGGCAGAGCGTTCTTCAATGGTTTCTTCTTATCCCTAAGTCGAAACTCTAGCTACTTGTGCATGCCTTGATAATACATCCCTGCGTGAATCAAGGGTGAACAACAACCAATCTTGCGCTCCTCTTAGCCGTTGAAATCCTTAACTTATTCCTAAGCCGGATTAATCTTCACCATCAATGGATTGAATAAAGACCATACTCATTCGTTTCTTGAATCTAACTCCCCCGATATTAGATAAATAGATGAAGTTACGAGATCCTCTCCCAATACACTCGCAAACAAGAATAAGAACCAATAATGAGTAAACCTTGAATTGAAAGTGCAAACTCTTATTACCTAAACAAAATCCAATTGTTTTTCACAACAACAAAACACAATAACCCCAACCGATCAAGTTAGTTCATGGTTGGGTTCAAAAGATATACAAAGAATAATCCCCAAACCATGAATCTAATAGAAGCAAAGAAGAAGAAGAAGTCGAAATTTCAAAAGATATACAAAGAATAATCCCCAAACCATGAATCTAATGGAAGTAAAGAAGAAGAAGAAGAAGTCGAAATTTCCCCTAATGCTCTCTATCGAAATTTCTCTATTTTTCTCTATATGGATTGTCGAAATCTCCTTGCTATTTATAGGGCCAGGCCAAAGTCCTTCTTTGAGGAGGAGTTTAAGTTGGAATTAAATTATCTTTAAAGAATATAATTCTTTATTATAATTGTATTCCTACTAGAACTTCTCCTATCTTCTTGGAATTTAATTCTTCTTTAATCTCTGCATGGAAATCAAATTCCTTTGGGTTTGGGCTTTGCTCCACGTCATCTTGGGCTTGTATAGTCATTAATTTCGACATCCCTATTGCATTTTCTCTTTGTCGACAATTGCCATGGCAACTGCTCTGCGTCTCCTTCATGCATTGCCCGCAACTAGCTCGGCATATCCTTCATGCATTGCCCTGGCAACTAGCTCGGCATTGCTTTGGCAAGTGATCCTGCACATACACACAAAAAAACACACCAAAGCAGCATCTTTTTTCCACAAAAATCACCAAGTTATGTAATCAAGCTCAACAAAGGAAAGAAACATGAATTAATGCATGAATAACTAATTATGCAACTAATATGAGCTTAAGTCTAACAATAATATGAGTAAAAAGGGTAATAAAAATAGTACTTTTGAACACTTATCACCCCCCTAAATAATATAGGGTAAAAAACACAAGGTAGAAGAATTTCACTATAAGAAAATAGGAATTACAACTTCTCTCAATCTAACGAGGAGAAAACAATGATAATTCTCTCTTGATAAAAAGGAAAAAATAACTCTAGATGAAAACTCTCTAATTTCTCTAGTATTGAGAGGATGTTAGAATGATTTGAGATGATGGGAAATGACAAATGATTAGGCTATTTATAGTTGAGCTTCGGGGGTAACTTATAAATAACCAAAAGTTCAGGGGCTAAAAAACTTAATTTCCCCATGCCACTTTTCTACGGTAGCTAAATTACCCAGATTAATTTTTTTCACGGTCAGGGTGCATTAATTCAAGTTTGCTTGACTTTCAACAGATATTAAAGTTAATATAAAAATCTAATAATGAGAATTGACAGGTTAATAAATTTATAGGCCCATTATTTCACTTGACAATTTTTTTAATTTATTATAAAAAATAAGAGAGATATATACTAAGAAATTTTTTAATTTATGGGCTCTGGACGAGCGTCCCTACTACCCGGCCATGCTTATAATTAAACGACTCATGTTGTATTTACTACAGTATTATTTCTTTTTATGAATTGGCACATGCATGGAATAACATCAACATTATTGCTCGATCATCCATAGGATATCTGAATAAAAGTAAATATGCATCAACCTCATCTTATTCATTTGATTTATGCACTCGAATTATTATGAATTTCAGGTGCAAAGTCTTTTTCGAATATTCTTAATGTGATCTCATAATACTATTTGTTCAGCTTTAACCTTTACTAAAACTTATATCCGTAAACAAAATTATAATTATTTTTAGATGTTTGGTATAAATTTTGAATTAAAATATTTAAATTTAACTATAAGATTTTAAGATTAATTTAGCTGCTTAAATCTAGATTTGCCCTTAAATTCAATAAAATTAGAGCAAATTCATTAATTAAAAAATATAATTGAGAGAGCTGAAAACATGATTGTGTTAAAATTGTTACGGTCAAATCTAAGCGATTCGAATTAATGTTAATGGTTTGTTTGGACACCATAAGAATGATTCTAAGAAATTATAATCGATATGGTAATCTTATGCCATTACAAAGAATTATAATTTTTAATGGTCTAAAGGTGATTACAAGATAATATATATTCATATATATTTTTAACTCTTTGACAAAGTACACATACTTTGCATACAAAATGATCTGAACTCGGATCTCTTAAGATGAATATCATCTATTTTTTCATTGGAACCACTTGTTGAGTCCTACAAAGAATTGTAATTACTCAGTCGTATTTGGTTCACGAAATATAATGACACAATTTAATATGATAGATTAATTGAAAAAATAATGAAAAATGTTGAAAGCTATTATAGTCAATTATGTCTATAATTTGTTAAAAAAACATGTCTATAATTACTTCAATTATCAGTCCCTTCTTATGAATTGAATATATGTTCCAACTACACTCAATTCAGTGGGAATCACCCGTTACAATAGTTAAGAGAACATACCTAATTACTCGATGAAGAAATGTACAAATAAACACATCACAAATCATGAAGAGAAATTTAACGATTGTGTTCATCAAGAAATCTCGTACAGAAAGAAAAAAATAAAACATAAAAATAAAGGACAAGAGAAGAAAAAACCAAAAGAATCCCCTTGACTATGTCCATCATCATCCATATAAAAATGCAACAAAAAATCTTCATGTATCTATCCAACTAGACACTTAAGTAGTGTAGTATAAGAGATGATCAACAAAATCAATCTTGCAGATTGCTCCGCTTACAGGTGTTCATTATTCGGTTAAAATTGAATTAACCGACCAAACTGAGATTTATTTCGGTTAATCAATTGGTAAACTAGGTGTTCAATCAGTTAACGAGTAAAGATTTTTCCAAAATTCAGTTAAAGTTAATTCGATTTAGAACCAGTTAATTAAGCGAATTAACCGAAAATATTAAATATTTAAGTCTTAAGGGTCACTTTTGCCCCTGTAGTAGTCTCAATTTATCAATTTCGCCCATGTGGTATTTTTGCATCAATTTAGCCCTTGAAGTAGCCGAATAGTCCACGTGTGATGACGTTAAGATGACGTGGAAGAGGCGCAAAATTTTTGACCTAGTTTGAGGGCAAAATTGATTTTCCGATTAAGGAAAAATTGAACATTGACCAAAATATGTAAAATTTAATAAAATGTTTTAAAATGTTTTATTAATATATGACTAAAAATAACAAAAATGTAAAAATGTAAAAGTAAAAATTATAAAATTAAAATATTAGAAGCTTATAAATTATTCAAAATGCAAAACTTGAAAATAAATTTCATCCTAATTTCTCAAACCCTAAAAATGAATCCTAAACCCTAATTGAAAATTTTATCAATATAAAGTGATTGTTAAACATAAAAGTATGTGTATAAATTTAAGAGTCCCCAAACTTTTTATGACACATTTTAAATTTTCATCCTTAAAATTTGACTCTCATTCTAAATTGGTCCTCAAACTTTTTTTCATCCTTAAACTTTGTTCTAATTTCATCCCAAAATTTTTGAACGTTTCTAATTTCATCCCCAAATTATCAATATATGCTAATCATATCTTTTTTTAATAAAACAGTTACAAAAATTGTTAATTGTCATGAAACACTTATGTGTATTATGTAATAATATGATGTGATATAAACTATAATTTGAGGATGAAATTAGAACATTCAAAAACTTTGAGGACCAATTTAGAATGAGAGTTATAGTTTGAGGATTAAACTAGAATGCTCAAAAGTTTGGGGACCAATTTAAAATGAAGGCCATAGTTTGAGGATGAAATTAGAATGTTTTAAAGTTTAGGGACCGATTTAAAATGAGGGTCATAATAAAGAGTTGTTTTCTCCTTTTTATAAAGAGAGAATTATCATTGTTTTCTCCTTGTTAGATTGATAAGTTGTAATTTCTATTTTCTTATAGTGAAATGCTTCTACCTTGTTCGTGGTTTTTACCCTATATTATTTAGGGGTTTTCACGTAAAATTTGTGTCTCCTTTATCTTCATTATTATTTTCCCAAATTATCAGTTGCATTTTTGCTCTATCTAACGATTGTATTCTACAATATTATCAACATTTTCTATTTTTTCAGGGATGATTGTGGTAATTATTTTATATATCTTTATGGTAGTTTGGTGTATATGTAATGATCATCACCACATACATCCTTGATCAGGAAAGGTCGAGAGTCTCGTATGGTTAGATCTCTTTTTGTGGTAGTTTGTCGATGTGTTCATAATTATTAGCGGAGCTAAGGTGTTCATTGAGTTAATTCGGTCGATGACCGAAACGAATTAAGCAAAATTGAATTAAACCAGTTTTTTCTTTAATTGTTAACCGAACCAAAATTTATTTGAAAATTATTAACCGAACCAAACACAGCTCGGTTAATTCAGTAGGTTTTCAAAATTATCAAACTTTGCAATAAATTTGAGGGTTTGTATTTTTCATTATATCAGAATAATTTGAGTCTTTTTTCATTTGGGTTAAATTCTGGTTAGGTCTTGATAGACATAAAATATATTTTAAATATATAAAAATCATAAAATATTGGCTTAAGGGTCAATTTTGCCTCTGCAGTAGTCTCAATTTATCAATTTTGCCCCTATGATATTTTTCACATCAATTTATTCCCTAAAGTAGTCGAATTGCATCATCGTTTTTCCCTTGACTGACGAAAGCCAACGTTGACCGTTACGGTGCTGGCGTGGCAGTTTATGATGCTGACATAGCATTTCACGTGTGAAGATGACGTGGAAGAGGGGCAAAATTGATTTTTTTTCAAGCGAGTTTGAGGGGAAAATTGAATTTCTGGTTGAGTACGAGGGAAAATTGATTTTTAGGCAAAACAATAATAGTAAAATACTAAAATATTAAAATAAAATAAAAATTAATAAAAAAAATATTTTATTAATATTTGACTAAAAATAAAATAAAATAATTAAAAGTATCTATAAATAAGTAAAAATTATAAAATTAAAATACATAAGCTAATAAATTATAAACTATTCAATAATTAAAATTTGAAATATTTATAAAGTATTAAAAAATAAAAAAAAACCTTCATCAAAATTATTTAGACGATTTTGGTTTTCTTTCTCTTCAAAGAATGTAAGAAAGAAAGAATCCTGAAATAGAGTTAATGTGATTCTATCAATCGAACAAAAATCTTCTACCTTTTTTGATGTCCATATCTCTCAATACTAAAAAATAAACTCTACACTCTAAGTCTAATTTTTAAATCACAAACCTTAACCCTAAAATTTAAACCCTTTACTTGATTAAATTTATGCACATACTTTTATGTTTCATAGTCACTTTATATTGATAAAATTTTCAATTAAGGTTTGTATTTTAGAGTTTGAAATTTTTAGGGTTTGAAATTTAGAAATTGGGATTAGAGTGTAGAATTTATTTTCAAGTTTTGAATTTTGAATAATTTATAATTTAATAGTTTCTGATATTTTAATTTTATAATTTTTACTTATTTTTAGATTTTTTAAATTTTTGTTATTTTTTAGCCATATGTTAGTAAAAAAATATTAAATGTTTTATTAATTTTTACATCTTTTGTTATTTTAATATTTTCTTAAATACATATTTTTTACCTAAAAATCAATTTTTCCTCAAACTAGGTCAAAAAATACCTAAGGGAATATTTAATATTTTTGGTTAATTACCAATTACTAATCAAATTAACCTTAATATCCCTTTTGTTTTTAAAATTGTCTCACTTAAAAACACAATTAAAAAAATCATTTTAAAAATATATTTCCCTTTATACCTTTTTTTAGTTTTCCAACAAAACAAAATTTAACTTTTCAAAGATAAAATTATTGTTTCAATTATTTTGTTCATTTTTTATACACAAATTTTTTTCTTGTTTGGTTGTGAAAAGTCACAATGAAAATTTGTTTGTTGTGTTTTTATAAATGGTTTTGAAATTATTTAACAAAAAGCTTAATCTTTTGAAAACTTTTTTTTCTCATGCCCTTTTTTAAGATTTAGAGATTCTTTTGTAGAGTTTTTTTTATGGATTTAAATTTAAGGATTCTGGTTATAATTTGTGATTTATTTGTTAAAATTTAGGATTTATTTTAAAAAAATCTCATTTCATATTACCCTAAAAACTAAACCCTAAATTATAAATTTGGTAACCATAAATCCTAAATTCTAACCAGATAATATTAAATTTTTTTTATTCATACAAAAAGATTATAAATTAAAAAACTAAGATGATTGTGCAAATTTTTCAACTTTTAAAGATACGGGGATTCAAGCGTGAGATATATTTTTTTATCAAAATACCAATTTACAATGGATAGGAAGATTATGGCTGAATATTTAGTTTTTCAATTTGTCAAATTTAATTATATATAAATTTTAAATTTATTTTAATTATAATTTAAGTTTGAATTTATTTTTATAGAAGAATTTGTGCATGTTGATAATGAATTTACAAAGTGATGCTAACAAAAAAAATTTATTTATTTTAATTAATTAAATTGTTGATAATTATAATTAATTCAACAAGTTGATAAACAAACTACCATCCCTTTTGAAAACCAGATCGGAAAGTTCATCGGAAACGATCTTTAGAGAATTATTCATATACGGTCCATTATTTACTTTACATCTTAATCCGGTCTATTCTCATCCCATTTTTAAGAAATGGAGCCGACAACCGGAGATTCAAACCCACATTCAACATTTCGTCGAAGAAAGGGAGGGTCTGATCAGATGAAGGTGACGAATCGAAAGCATTACCGTAATCAAGCTCGCCGACGTCACAGAAATCGAAGTTCAAAAGATCCGACAAACAGAACTCCCTCTCTCCCAAGTCGAAGTCCAGCGTAAAATCCGACGAAACAGGATCAGTCCCTTCGTTGTCGGATTCAGACATCACCGGTAACAACCCGTTAATCTGTTTCAGTTCTGACGATGTTTGGTTCTCCGGCTTCGCCTCTCGGTTCACGTCACAAAGGTCAGGGCTTATGAAAACCTTGGAGCACCTTGTTGCCCTTGTCCGTACAACGTTTGTCGATAATGAACATTACCACCACCCAGGGCCGTCCAGCAAGGGCGGGAGGGGCGCCCGCTCTCGACCATAATATTTAGTATTGTGGTCTAATTTTTTAATATTTATTATAAGAGTCTATTCTTAAAATTTAATTTTTCTAATATTTATTATAAAGGTTTAATTTTTATCATATTTGTTATTAGGGTCTAATTTTTTTAACACTTATTTTTAGGGTCTAATTTTTTTAATATTTATTATTAAAAGTCTATTTTTTTCAATACTTGTTATTAGAGGTTTAATTTTTTCAATAATTGTTATTAGGTCCTATTTTTTCAATATTTGAAGGATTCCATTTTTCTAATATTGGTTATTAGGGGTCTACTATTAAATTTTATTTTTCTCAATATTTGTTATTAAGGTTCAATTTTTCTAATTTTTTTCTAACATTTAATTTTAGGACATACTCTTAAAATTTATTTATTTATTTATCAATACTTATTATTAGAGATCCAATTGTTTTCTAATACCTTTTATTAGGGACATACTCTCAAAATTTAATATTAGGTGTCCATTTTTTCCACAATATTTGTTATTAAGGGTCTACTCTTAAAATTTATTTTTAAAATATTTGTTATTAGGGGTCTAATTTATTTTCCAATACTTTTTATTAGAGCCTTCAATTTTTTTCAATATTTATTATTAAAGACATACTCTTAAAATATAATTTTTTTTAATACTACTTATTATTAGAGACCATTTTTTTTGCTAATACTTGTTATTAGGGGTATCCTTTTAAAACTCAATTTTTTCAATACTTATTAATAGGGGCCTAACTTTTAAGATTCGCACTAAGGCCACCAAAATTTCAGGAACTGGCCTGCCACCACCACCAGTACTTACCTGTTTAGATTTGCTGTTTTTAGAAGCTCCGGCAGCCGTCTTTCGGCTGTGGTCGTCGACTCTTTTACTCAAGTTTGTGTTCCAGTAATTCATTATTTCATTGTCTGCTCGGCCTGGAAGCCTCCCAGCTATCAAAGACCATCTACATTAAGCCATTAATGGTTGAGCATTTAATTTTTCAATTTGTCGAATTTCATTATATATAAATTGAAAATTTATTTTAATTATAATTTAAGTTTGAATTTATTTCAATTATATATAAATGAACCATTACCACCACCACCAGTACTTACCTCTTTAGATTTGTTGTTTTCCCAAGCTCCGGCAGCCGTCTTTTGGCGGTGGTCGGTGACTCTTTTACTCAAGTTTGTGTTCCAGTAATTCTTTATTTCATTGTCTGTCCGGCCCGGAAGCCTCCCAGCTATCAAAGACCATCTGCATTAAGCCATTAACACAACATACGCAGTCTTTTCCGATAAAAAAACAAAAGAATCGTGAAAAAAAAAAGCTTAAAAAAAACCTGTTTCCCAGGAGTTTGTGGAGTTTGATGATAAGTTCTTCCTCGTCAGCTGATATGTTACCTCGTTTGATATCCGGTCTCAAATAATTCAACCACCGAAGCCTGCAACTTTTCCCACATCTTTTCAGACCTGTAAGAAAACAAACAAGAACACATAAATTCGTCTGAAAAAAATAAAAAAAATATTCCAGTTTAATGATCTTGACACAATACCAGCTCTTTTAGGCAGATTTCTCCAACTCCCTTCGCCATGTTGTTTAATGTAATCTGTAAGAATTTTGTCTTCAAGAACAGTCCAAGCTCCTCTGTTGAGACCTTCCTTTGAACAACAAGGACTCCTTCCCATTGTTTGTCTGAGAGTTCCAACTTTCTTTTGCAATGATTCTGGACACTTTCTCCCTTGATGTAGGGGATAATTTATAGCTGCCTTTCGCTGGGGTTTATGACGCTTTATGTGAGAAAAATAAAGGGTAAAGTACACAAATTGTCATTAAACTATTCCAAAAAATACAAAATGATCACTAAACATTCAAAAGTTACATAATGAGCATTAAACTTTAGTTTTTGTTACAAAATGATTACTGAACCGTTAATTGTCATTCATTGAATGACGTGATAGTTACAAAAATTTGAATAATAACATATTTAATCCTTCCATATTTACATTCAATCAGTTTAGTCCTAATTTAACCCTCATTCTTGATGTCTAAATTGATTGAATGTGTAAATATTGAGGATTAGATGTGTTGTTATACAAACTTAAGTAATTGCCATGTTACCCAATTAACAACAGTTAATGGTTCAATTATCATTTTGTAACAAAAATTAAAGTTTAATGCTCATTATGTAACTTTTGAAAGTTTAGTGACCATTTTATATTTTTTGGAATAGTTTAGTGACCGTATGTATACTTTACGCAAAAAATAAATTCATGATACTGTTTTTTCCTTACTTTGCAAAGTTAATGTAAAAAATTAATATTTAAAAATGGGGTTGGGTGAACATGTGCGAGAGGGGCCATTTATTTATTCCTCCATATGAAGTAATGGATTCATTTGCTTCCTATGGATGATGCGAGCAATAATGTTGATGCTATTTCATACATGTGCCAATTCATAAAAGAAAATTAAGGGTAAAATACAACCCAACACAAATCACTTAATTAAATTCTACACTCTTAAGTCTAATTTCTAAATCACAAACCTCAAACCCTAAAACTCTCTAATTTCTCTAGTATTGGAAGGATGTTAGAATGATTTGGGATGATGAGAAATGGCTAATGGCTATTTTATAGTTGAGCTTCGGGGGACCAACTTATAAATAACCTAAAGTTCAGGGGCTAAAAAACTTAATTTCCCCATGCCATTTTTTCATATTAGCAAAACTACCCAGGTTAATTTTTCTTCACTGTCAGGGTGCATTAATGCACCGAAAGTTTGCTTGACTTTCAACAATCTCCCACTTGAAGATTAGATTAGAACAATCAGATCTTCATACATTCTTTCTACCTTGTACCATCCATATTGCTTACGTCTCTAACAGGCCACAATATGATCGATACCAAGCAAACTTATCAGTATTGATTGCCTTTGTCATAAAATCTACTATGTTGTCGTTGGTATGAATCTTCTCCATATCCATCGTCCATTCTTCCATTTTCTCACAGATGAAGTGGTACTGGACCCGAATGTGTTTTGTTCTTGAGTGAAAAGTGGGATTCCTTGCAAGAT
This sequence comes from Hibiscus mutabilis, assembly GCA_019671005.1. Taxonomy (NCBI): domain Eukaryota; kingdom Viridiplantae; phylum Streptophyta; class Magnoliopsida; order Malvales; family Malvaceae; genus Hibiscus; species Hibiscus mutabilis. The sequence continues at coordinate 1,916,921 of CM033733.1, forward strand.
GCACTATCACAAAATAAAGAGGCATTCTCTTGTTTGTGCTTGAGCTCCTCCAATTGCATTTTCAACCATATTGCTTCTTTACTGGCTTGTGTAGCATTCTGACTCTGTTGTTGACTTAACCACAACTGACTGCAGTTTTAAAACCCAGCTTACAACTCCACCAGCAACTGTAAACACATACCCTATAGTAGATTTGCTTTTATCTAAATCTCCTGCATAGTCAGAATCAACATACCCAATGATAAGAAAGTCTGATCCTCTGTAACATTATGCAACATTTAAGGTTCCTTTGATGTATCTTAGGATCCTTTTCACAGCATTCCAATGCTCTCTACCTAGATTCTCTATATACCAACTAACCACTCCCACTGCGTGTGCAATGTCTGGTCTTGTACAAATAATAACAAACATTAAGCTTCCCACCGCTCATGCATACGGTACTCGAGACATCTCTATACTCTCTTCTTTATTGCTAAGACTCATATTGGAAGACCATTTGAAGTTAATAGGAAAATGGATAGAAATTGGCTTACAATCTTGCATACTGAATCGTGACAAGATCTTCTCTAAGTAATTTTTTGTGAAAGCCAAATATTCCTATTACAACAACAATATAAAAAATCATTTTCACCAAACCTCTTGAAGTATGCACAAGGGTCTGCATTAATTTTGTTGTATCCAAGGCTCATGATGAAGGATTCAAATCTCTTGTACCAACACCTTGGTGCCTACTTTATACCGTACATAGATTTGTTCAACCAGCAAACCAAGTTCTTTTTTTCTTTTTCTTCAAACCTTTAGACTGAAGTATATAAATCTCTTCTTCAATATCTCCATGAAGAAAAGTCATTTTAACATCTAGCTGCTCTAGATGTAGGTTCAATGTAGCACATATTGCCAAGAATACTCGAACCGTTGTTAGTCAAACAACTGGAGAAAAGATTTCCTTAAAATCAATACCTTCTTTCTGAGCATATCCTTTGACCACCAGTCTTGTACAATACCTCTCTACTCGATCGTCACCATTTCTCTTGATTTTGAATACTCATTTATTACCAATTGTATTCATTCTTTGTGGTAGTGACAGAAGGTCCCGTGTATTATTTTTATGGAGGGCTTCAATTGCTTCTTACATTATCGTTATCCACTATGAAGCATCTGTGTTGTTCATTGCCTTCTGGAATATTGATGGTTCACCGTTATCTGTTAAAAGATAGTATACAATGTTACCTTTTATAACATAATCCGAGCCAATTGGGATGTCTTCTCACACGATCTGATTGACGAGTTGTTAGAGCTTCAAAATTCTCCAGTTCTGGTTCCTCGTGCTTTGGTTCTACTTCATAAGAATCTATTTGTTCAAACTTATTTTCAACATGTATCTGTGTAGTCTCTAACTTTTCTTTTTTACTGCTATCATCTTCTTCTTTTCTTTGTAGCTTATCTTCTATAAAGATAACATCCCTACTGATAACCACTTTGCGGGCAGTAGGATTCTACAAGCGATACCCCTTTACTCCATCAGCATACCCTAAAAATTTACATTTTTTGGATTTTGGATCCAACTTTGAAATTTCTTGGGCTTTGTACATCACGTACAAAATACTTCCAAATACATGGAGATTTGAATAATAAACTGGTTTATAAGTCTACATCTCCATTTGTGTTTTCAACTCAATTGTAGTTGATGGAGCCCGATTTACCAAATAACAGAGCGATATTGACTGCTTCTGCCCAGAAAGCTTTCTCTAGTCTTGCAGCTCCCAACATTGTTTTTATTCTTTCTAATAGAGCTCTGTTCACCCGCTTTGCCACTTTATTTTGTTGAGGAGTGTATATTATTGTAAACTATCTTTTGATGTCGTTCTTTTCTTCAAAAGTCATCAAATTCATCACTTGTATATTCACCTCTATTATCTGATTTGAAACACTTGATCTTATTTTAAGAATCAAGTTCTACGCGCGCTTTGAAAACACATCTACATTCCTCTTGATAAGATACACCCAACATCTCCTAAAGTAGTCATCAATGAATAAGACAAAATACTTTGCTTCGCCTAAGGATGCAACCGGTGCTTTCCATACATCAGAATGAATCAATTCTAAAACAACCTTGCCTCTAGAATTTGATGTGTTGAATTTTAATCGATGCTTCTTACTTGTAATACAATGTTCACACAAAGGAAGTGATACCTTTGTTAAACCCGAAGTAGCTTTTGCTCCACAAGGACTTTTATTCCTTGTTCTGACATGTGTCCAAGTTTTTGATGCCATAATATTGTAGAATCTGAATTATATGAGGCAACAGAAGCTTCTGCTTCTAGCAAAGTATCTCCCTTCAACATGTACAAATTTGCTACTATATTCCCACCTTTAATCACCACAAGCACTCTATGGAACACATTCATGATTCCTTTATGTGTTTCAATCTTGCTTGCATTATTATCCAACAGTATGTAAGATAATAAAATTTTCTTCAAGCCTTTAACGTGTCGCACATCTCGAATAACTTTGATTGTTTCGTCATACATCTTCAATTTGATGGTTCCAACGCCAATAATCTGCAAGGCATGATCATTGCAGCTATACATAGATCCTCATGAGATAGGTTCATAATGATGGAACCATTAGGTTCATAATGATGGAACCATTCTCTTCTTGAGATATGTGGCTCCCGAATCAATAAGCCATATATCTACAAATCGTTTTCTACATTCTATGGCTATTGATGCTTCACAACAAAGAGCATCTTCATCATCTAAAGTGTTTGTCATATTTCCTTGAGGATTGGAGTTTTTAGGTAAACTCCAACAATTCTTCTTCAAGTGACCCTTCTTTCCACAGTTGTAGCACTTTGAATTCTTCTTACTTCTTGACTTTGATCTACCATGAGTGAGACTGCTACTTTGGCCACGCTTTATTGATCTTCCTCTTATCATAGTTAAAGCCTTTGCTTGTTGCATATTTTCTTCTTCTAGAATAGCAAAATAGCAGCTGCAACATCATCGAAGACTAGATCACTTGTAAGGTTGTTCGTCAAGTTGATGATGAGTTGATCATACGAGTTAGATAGACTTTGAAGTAGAAGTTCAACACGTTCTTGTGGCTCAATTTTATAGCTTAGAGATGTAAGATGAGAAAATATAGTATTCAACGTGTTTAAGTGCTCTGTCACTGAATTAGATTCTGAAATCCGTAGAGTGTACAATTTCCTCTTAAGGAAAATTTTATTGTGCAGTGATTTGGCCTCATAAAATTTTGCGAGATGATCCTAAATCTCCTTGGATGTCTTCTTATCCTCAATGCTCGATAATACTTCATCTGTTAATGCTAAATGAAGGTCTGCAATAGCATTCCCGTCCATCTCATTCCATTTCTTGTTATCTATAAAATCTATCGGTCTTTCGCTGATAGCCGCTAGGCATCCGTTTTTCCTTAGGTTAGCCTTTATCTTCAATTTTCATAGAGAAATTTCTCCTGCTGAACTTTTCAAAATCAAAATTTGTTGCCATAGCTTCTATTTCATATAGCTCCCACAATTTCACCTTTTTTTACGCGAATAGTGCCCACCACCTTCAGTGAATGAGTAATATCTATCTTACTTTCTTATGATAGAGGATCCATTTTTCAGTGGCAACCAATAGAGAATACGGTAAAAAGATATACACACTCAAATTAGGCTATGATACCAATTGTTGAAGAATACGTGTAACACCTCAAAATTTTCTCCAATTCAGAAACCCTAAAATTTCAATTCCCTAATTAGCAATCTTAATTTTTGTGAAAATTTTAATTTCTGAACTTGTGACTAAATTATGAGAAACTTGGATTTCATGATTAAAATCATAATATTTAAAAGTTTAGAGATTAATTTGAAATTTTCTTAAACTTCAAAGGAATGATACAGCAAATAAATATTTTTATTTTTTGAGATTTTTTATTCGATTTGAATTAGAAAGCCATATTTTCCTTGACTTCTTCTTTTCTTTAATTTAATTTAATTTATTTATTTTTATAATATATATATATATATATAAACCCTATTAACCGAATATTTCAGCCACATTCAAGCCGTCGTGTAGAGAACTCAGTCCACAAACCCTTCACCATTGCTTTACCCAGGTTTCTCTTTCGTCAAACCAATGCTGCTTCTTTAATCTATCTTTTTTTTTACCAAGCTACCGCATCTAATCAAGGTAATATTTTTATCTATTATTATCTTATTCATTTTTTTAATTGAATCAACCGTTTTCAAAGTAAAGCAAATAGTTACAAATCCATTTGTTATATTTATTTATTTGATAAATTATTTATATATTCTCAACCATATGTTTGATTTGGTTCCTTAAAGTAATATTAATAATACCAACGGTATATATATATATTAAGTATATTTCAATTTGGATTTTGATAATTATTTGCTATCATTCGAATTAGCTCAAGATTTCATAATTCGGTTCTTGGGGATTAAAAAAAAACATGCGCTGAAATTTATTTTGAATACGTCCATATCTATATATTAAGTATATTTCAATTTGGATTTTGAGAATTATTTGCTATCATTCGAATTAGCTCAAGATTTCATAATTCGGTTCTTGGGGATTAAAAAAACATGCACTGAAATTTATTTTGAATACGTCCATATTTTTACTGTGTTATCATATGTTGGGATTGTACGGAGGAAGTTCAATGGTTTTATACCACTTGCGTTGGTGACTATGTAGTGAGAGGTTCGGGGAACCTGCTCTTTTTGGTGACTATAGAGTATGAGCGCATTGCATTGCGATTTCATAAAATTGTGTTTATACAAGATTCGTGCCTTTAAAATAATTTTGTGAAAATTGTTGTGAAACTGATTTTGTGATTGTTTGCACTTTAGAGACACACTAAGCCTTATAGCTTACTCCCCTATAGTTTTTCCCTTAAAGATATCTTGGACTCTAGGAGACTTGGTACCCGAAAGATCTCGTGTTTTACTCTTATATTTATTTACTAGTATGGTCTTATCTTATTTTCATATTACGTTACTTTTAATATTTTAGATTTGATGTAATTTCAATTTTAAAATTTATGAGATTATGGATTTATTTTTCAGCATACATTAATCAATTCAATTCGTATTATATTATTAAATTTTAGTTATTATTTAAACACTTTGGTTTTGACAAATTATTAAGTATTTAATTATTTTATAATTATTGAGTTTCCTTATATTATGATAAAAAAATGGTTTATTTCATGCTAATTTAATATATTATAATTTGAACTGTTTTTTTAGGGTAAAGTTTTTAATTGTGGCTTCCTAAAGTCGGTCTTTTTTTTGGCTAAGTTTAGGAGGTTACAATACGATCGTCAGATAGAGCAAAAACACAACTGATAATTTGAGAAAATAATAATGAAGATAAAATAGACACAGATTTTACATGAAAAAACCTAAATAATATAGGATAAAAACCACGGACAAAGTAGAAGAATTTCACTATAAGAAAATAGGAATTACAACTTCTCTCAATCTAATAAGGAGAAAACAGTGATAATTCTCTCTTGATAAAAATGAAAAAATAACTCTAGATGAAAACTCTCTAATTTCTCTAGTATTGAGAGGATGTTAGAATGATTTGGAATGATGGGAAATGACAAATGATTAGGCTATTTATAGTTGAGTTTCGGGGGCAACATATAAATAACCAAAAGTTCAGGGGCTAAAAAACTTAATTTCCCCATGCCACTTTTCTACGGTAGCTAAATTACCCAGATTAATTTTTTTTCACGGTCAGGGTGCATTAATTCAAGTTTGCTTGACTTTCAACAGATATTAAAGTTAATATAAAAATCTAATAATGAGAATTGACAGGTTAATAAATTTATAGGCCCATTATTTCACTTGACAATTTTTTTAATTTATTATAAAAAAATAAGAGAGATATGCGTCCCTACTACCCGGCCATGCTTATAATTAAACGACTCATGTTGTATTTACTACAGTATTATTTCTTTTTATGAATTGGCACATGCATGGAATAACATCAACATTATTGCTCGCATCATCCATAGGATATCTGAATAAAAGTAAATATGCATCAACCTCATCTTATTCATTTGATTTATGCACTCGAATTATTATGAATTTCAGGTGCAAAGTCTTTTTCGATTATTCCTAACGTGATCTCATAATACAATTTGTTCAGCTTTAACCTTTACTAAAACTTATATCCGTAAACAAAATTATAATTATTTTTAGAGGTTTGGTATAAATTTTGAATTAAAATATTTAAATTTAACTATAAGATTTTAAGATTAATTTAGCCGCTTAAATCTAGATTTGTTTGGACACCATAAGAATGATTCTAAGAAATTATAATCGATATGGTAATCTTATGCCATTACAAAGAATTATAATTTTTAATGGTCTAAAGGTGATTACAAGATAATATATATTCATATATATTTTTAACTCTTTGACAAAGTACACATACTTTGCATACAAAATGATTTGAACTCGGATCTCTTAAGATGAATATCATCTATTTTTTTTATTGGAACCACTTGTTGAGTCCTACAAAGAATTGTAATTACTCAGTCGTATTTGGTTCACGAAATATAATGACACAATTTAATATGATACATTAATTGAAAAAATAATGAAAAATGTTGAAAGCTATTATAGTCAATTATGTCTATAATTTGTTAAAAAAACATGTCTATAATTACTTCAATTATCAGTCCCTTCTTATGAATTGAATATATGTTCCAACTACACTCAATTCAGTGGGAATCACCCGTTACAATAGTTAAGAGAACATACCTAATTACTCGATGAAGAAATGTACAAATAAACACATCACAAATCATGAAGAGAAATTTAACGATTGTGTTCATCAAGAAATCTCGTACAGAAAGAAAAAAATAAAACATAAAAACAAAGGAAATGAGAAGAAAAAACCAAAAGAATCCCCTTGACTATGTCCATCATCATCCATATAAAAATGCAACAAAAAATCTTCATGTATCTATCCAACCAGACACTTAAGTAGTGTAGTATAAGAGATGATCAACAAAATCAATCTTGCAGATTGCTCCGCTTACAGGTGTTCATTATTCGGTTAAAATTGAATTAACCGGCGAAATTGAGATTTATTTCGGTTAATCAATTGGTAAACTAGGTGTTCAATCAGTTAACGAGTAAAGATTTTTCCAAAATTCAGTTAAAGTTAATTGGATTTAGAACCAGTTAATTAAGCGAATTAACCGAAAATATTAAATATTTAAGTCTTAAGGGTCACTTTTGCCCCTGTAGTAGTCTCAATTTATCAATTTCGCCCATGTGGTATTTTCGCATCAATTTAGCCCTTGAAGTAGTCGAATTGCATCACCGTTTGCCCCTTGACTGACGAAAGCCAACATTGACCGTTACAGTGCAGACGTGGCGGTCAACAGTGCTGACGTGATAGTCCACATGTGATGACGTGGTAGCCCATGTGTGAAGATGACGTGGAAGAGGGGCAAAATTGATTTTCTGACCTAGTTTGAGGGCAAAATTGATTTTCTGATTAAGTACGAGGGCAAAATTGATTTTTAGGTAAAACATACGTATTTAAGAAAATATTAAAATACTAAAATATGTAAAAATTAATAAAATGTTTTAAAATGTTTTATTAATATATGACTAAAAATAACAAAAATTTAAAAAAATGTAAAAGTAAAAATTATAAAATTAAAATATTAGAAGCTATTAAATTATAAATTATTCAAAATGCAAAATTTGAAAATAAATTCTACACTCTAATCCTAATTTCTATTTTTTTAACCCTAAAAATCTCAAACTCTAAATTGAAAACCTTAAATCCTAAACCCTAATTGAAAATTTTATCAATATAAAGTGACTGTTAAACATAAAAGTATGTGTATAAATTTAAGAGTTAATAGCATCACACGTCCCTAAACTATGACACTCATTTTAAATTGGTCCTTAAACTTTAAAGCATACCAATTTCATCCTCAAACTATGACCTTCATTCTAAATTGGTCCCCAAACTTTTGAGCATTCTAGTTTCATCCTCAAACTATAACTCTCATTCTAAATTGGTCATCAAACTTTTTGAATGTTCTAATTTCATCCTCAAATTATAGTTTATATCACATCATATTATTACATAATACACATAAGTGTTTCATGACAATTAACAATTTTTGTAACGGTTTTATTAAAAAAAGATATGATTAGCATATATTGATAATTTGGGGATGAAATTAGAACGTTCAAAAAGTTTGAGGACCAATTTAGAATGAGAGTCAAAGTTTAAGGATGAAAATAGAATGCTCAAAAGTTTGGGGACCAATTTAGAATGAAGGTCATAGTTTGAGGATGAAATTAGAATGTTTTAAAGTTTAGGGACCGATTTAAAATGAGGGTCATAATATAGAGTTGTTTTCTCCTTTTTATAAAGAGAGAATTATCATTGTTTTCTCCTTGTTAGATTGATAAGTTGTAATTTCTATTTTCTTATAGTGAAATGCTTCTACCTTGTTCGTGGTTTTTACCCTATATTATTTAGGGGTTTTCCACGTAAAATTTGTGTCTCCTTTATCTTCATTATTATTTTCCCAAATTATCAGTTGCATTTTTGCTCTATCTAACGATCGTATTCTGCAATATTATCAACATTTTCTATTTTTTCAGGGATGATTGTGGTAATTATTTTATATATCTTTATGGTAGTTTGGTGTATATGTAAAGATCATCACCACATACATCCTTGATCAAGAAAGGTCGAGAGTCTCGTATGGTTAGATCTCTTTTTGAGACAGTTTGTCAATGTGTTCATAATTATTAGCGGAGCTAAGGTGTTCATTGAGTTAATTCGGTCGATGACCGAAACGAATTAAGCAAAATTGAATTAAACCAGTTTTTTCTTTAATTGTTAACCGAACCAAAATTTATTTGAAAATTATTAACCGAACCAAACACAGCTCGGTTAATTCAGTAGGTTTTCAAAATTATCAAACTTTGCAATAAATTTGAGGGTTTGTATTTTTAATTATATCAAAATAATTTGAGTCTTTTTTCATTTGGGTTAAATTCTGGTTAGGTCTTGATAGACATAAAATATATTTTTAATATATAAAAATCATAAAATATTGGCTTAAGGGTCAATTTTGCCTTTGCAGTAGTCTCAATTTATCGATTTTGTCCCTATGATATTTTTCACATCAATTTATCCCCTAAAGTAGTCGAATTGCATCATCGTTTTCCCCTTGACTGACGAAAGCCAACGTTGACCGTTACGGTGCTGGCGTGGCAGTTTATGATGCTGACATAGCATTTCACGTGTGAAGATGACGTGGAAGAAGGGCAAAATTGATTTTTTCAAGCGAGTTTGAGGGCAAAATTGAATTTCTGGTTGAGTACGAGGGAAAATTGATTTTTAGGCAAAAAAATACGAGTAAAATACTAAAATCTTAAAATAAAATAAAAATTAATAAAAAAATATTTTATTAATATTTGACTAAAAATAAAATAAAATAATTAAAAGTATCTATAAATAAGTAAAAATTATAAAAATTAAAATATCATAAGCTAATAAATTATAAATTATTCAATAATTAAAATTTGAAATATTTATAAAGTATTAAAAAATATAAAAACCTTCATCAAAATAATTTAGACGATTTTGGTTTTCTTTCTCTTCAAAGAATGTAAGAAAGAAAGAATCCTGAAATAGAGTTAATGTGATTCTATCAACCAAACAAAAATTCTCTACCTTTTTTGGTGTCCCTATCTCTCAATATTAAAAAATAAACTCTACACTCTAAGTCTAATTTCTAAATCACAAACCTTAACCCTAAAATTTAAACCCTTTACTTGATTAAATTTATACACATGCTTTTATGTTTAAGTCACTTTATATTGATAAAATTTTTAATTAGGGTTTAGGATTTAAGGTTTGTAATTTAGAGTTTGAAATTTTTAGGGTTTGAAATTCAGAAATTGGGATTAGAGTGTAGAATTTATTTTCAAGTTTTGAATTTTGAATAATTTATAATTTAATAGTTTCTAATATTTTAATTTTATAATTTTTACTTATTTTTAGATTTTTTTAATTTTTGTTATTTTTTAGCCATATATTAGTAAAAAATATTAAATGTTTTATTAATTTTTACATCATTTTGTTATTTTAATATTTTCTTAAATACATATTTTTTACCTAAAAATCAATTTTGCCCTCAAACTAGGTCAGAAAATACCTATGGGAATGTTTTTCAATGGAGCAGGTGCCACGTATACCAATAATTACTACTCCCTCTGTCCCACTTAATATCCCTTTTGTGTTTTAAAATTGTCTCACTTAAAATGTTTCATTAAAAAAATCATTTTAAAAGATATATTTCCCTTTATACCTTTTTTTTGTTTTCCAACAAAACAAAATTTAACTTTTCAAAGATAAAATTATTGTTTCAATTATTTTACATCATTTTTCTTACACAAATTTTTTCTTCCTAAAACTACGTGAAAAGTCAACAATAGACGTTTTTTGTGGGACGAAGGGAGTATTTTTTTAGTAATTATTTAACACGTAGCGGTGAAAACTTTTAGCTTTCACAAGCGTCTTAGTTTTAAGATTTAGAGATTCAAGTTAGGGTGTAGAGTTTAGGTTTATGGATTTAGAATTTAAGGATAGTGGTTATAATTCAAGGTTTATGGTTAAAATTTAGGATTTATATGTTAAAACCTAAATCCTCACCATATTACCCTAAAAACTAAACCCTAACTTATAAATTCTAACCATAAATCCTAAATTCTAACCGCTATTATTAAATTTTAATCCCTTACACCTAGATTACTAAATCCTAAAACTAAGATGATTGTGGAAATTTTTAATTTTTACCGCCTGTATATTAGATATTTTTTTTTATCAAAATACCAATAATTACTACAACATAGGAAGATTATGGCTGAGCATTTAGTTTTTCAATTTGTCAAATTTCATTATATATAAATTGAAAATTTATTTTAATTATAATTTAAGTTTGAATTTATTTCAATTATAGAAGAATTTGTGCATGTTGATAATGAATTTACAAAGTGATGCGCAGTAAAAAACCAGTAAAAAGCTATTTATTTTAATTAATTACTGCTACAGATAATTATAATTAATTCAACAAGTTGATAAACAAACTACCATCCCCACGTGAAAACCAGATCGGAAAGTTCATCGGAAACGATCTTTAGAGAATTATTCATATACGGTCCATTATTTACTTTACATCTTAATCCGGTCTATTCTCATCCCATTTTCAAGAAATGGAGCCGGCGACCGGAGATTCAAACCCACATTCAACATTTCGTCGGAGAAAGCGAGGGTCTGATCAGATGAAGGTGACGAACCGAAAGCATTACCGTAATCAAGCTCGCCGACGTCACAGAAATCGAAGTTCAAAAGATCCGACAAACAGAACTCCCCCTCTCCCATGTCGAAGTCTAGCGTAAAATCCGACGAAACAGGATCGGTCCCTTCGTTTTCGGATTCAGACATCACCGGTAACAACTCGTTAATCTGTTTCGGTTCCGACGATGTTTGGTTCTCCTGCTTCGCCTCTCGGTTCACGTCACAAAGGTCAGGGTTTATGAAAACCTTGGAGCACCTTGTCGCCCTTGTCCGTACAACATTTGTAGAAAATGAACCATTACCACCACCACCACCACCAGTACTTACCTCTTTAGATTTGTTGTTTTCCCAAGCTCCGGCAGCCGTCTTTTGGCGGTGGCCGTCGACTCTTTTACTCCAGTAATTCTTTATTTCATTGTCTGTTCGGCCCGGAAGCCTCCCAGCTATCAAAGACCATCTGCATTAAGCCATTAACACAACATACGCAGTCTTTTCCGATAAAAAAAAAAAAGAATCGTGAAAAAAAAGCTTAAAAAAAAATGTTTCCCAGGAGTTTGTGGAGTTTGATGATAAGTTCTTCCTCGTCAGCTGATATGTTACCTCGTTTGATATCCGGTCTCAAATAATTCAACCACCGAAGCCTGCAACTTTTCCCACATCTTTTCAGACCTGTAAGAAAACAAACAAGAACACATAAATTCGTCTGAAAAAAATAAAAAAAAATAATCCAGTTTAATGATCTTGACACAATACCAGCTCTTTTAGACAGATTTCTCCAACTCCCTTCGCCATGTTGTTTAATGTAATCTGTAAGAATTTTGTCTTCAAGAACAGTCCAAGCTCCTCTGTTGAGACCTTCCTTTGAACAACAAGGACTCCTTCCCATTGTTTGATATTTCCAACTTTCTGTTGCAATGATTCTGGACACTTTCTCCCTTGATGTAGGAGATAATTTATAGCTGCCTTTCGCTGGGGTTTATGACACTTTGTGTGCGAAAAATAAAGGGTAAAGTACACAAATGGTCACTAAACTATTTCAAAAATACAAAATGGTCACTAAACTATTTCAAAAGTTGCATGATGAGCATTAAACTTTAGTTTTTATTACAAAATAATCACTGAGCTGTTAACCGCCGTTCATTGAATGACGTGGCAGTTACAAAAATTTGAATATAACACATTTAATCCTCCATATTACACATTCAATCAGTTTAGTCCTAATTTAACCCTCATTATTGATGTCTAAATTCATTCAATGTGTAAATATTGAAGACTAGATGTGTTGTTATACAAACTTTCGTAACTGTCATGTCACACAGTTAACAACAGTTAACAGTTCAATGACCATTTTGTAACAAAAACTAAAGTTTAATGCTCATTATGTAACTTTTGAAAGTTTGGTGACTATTTTATATTTTTTGGGATAATTTAGTGACCATTTGCCATCTCTAAGACACCATTAAGGTCATAATAAGTTTGTTTCATTAGTCTGACAGTTGTCCAGTAATGTAGGGACTATGCCTTTCAAGCTATCACATCTTTCTAATATCAAGTTAATGGACATTAGTCTAGATTGCGACAAATGATCAAAGGGTGTAGTGTCGTATTTTTTAAAATACTGAAGGATTATCTGTTTCGTTAGGTTGCAACGTGGTTTTGGGTGACTGAATTTGCTTATGGTTTCTTTTTGGTGAGCTTTTGTTAGTTTTCTTTTTTAGGAGATTCTGGGTTATTATTTTGTTGAATTGTTGTGTTCTTCTTTTAGGCGAATCTTGTATGTTTTATCCTTGTTGCGTGTACTATTTCTTTGGCTGTATGATTAATCTAATAAAATTATATTTGCCGAGAAAAAAAATATACAAGTTTAAATTAATTTAATTATTTTTAAATTATGACCAAATTAATATAATGTATAAATTTAGGGACTAAAATTATTAGGTTGATAATGAATAAGGATGTGTATGAAAAGTCAGAGAGTAATTAGGCATAGATACGATATGTTCTCGTAACTCTTGAAACGGGTGATTCCCACTGAATTGAGTGTAGTTTGGAACATCTATTCAATTCATAAGAAGGGAGTGATAATTGAAGTAATTATAGACATATCGATTATAATTTCTTAGAATCATTTTTATGGTGTCCAAACAAACCATTAACATTAATTCGAATCGCTTAGATTTGAACGTAACAATTTTAACACAATCATGTTTTCAACTCTTTCAATTATATTTTTTAGTTAATGAATTTGCTCTAATTTTATTGAATTTAAGGGCAAATCTAGATTTAAACAGCTAAATTAATCTTAAAATCTTATAATTAAATATAAATATAAATATTTTAATTCAAAATTTATACCAAACCTCAAAAAAATAATTATAATTTTGTTTACGGATATACGTTCTAGTAAAGGTTAAAGCCAAACAAATAGTATTACGAGATCACATTAAGAATGTTCAAAAAAGACTTTGCACCTGAAATTCATAATAATTCGAGTGCATAAATCAAATGAATAAGATGAGGTTAATGCATATTTATTTTTATTCAGATATCCTGACTCGATTCCAAATATAATAAGACTTTAATGTTATATTTATATATATAATAAGACTTTAATGTTAGGATCTATATACACAATGTAAAGCTAAGTTACTTTTATACTTTTTTGGACCGTTGGATGAGCATAATAAATGACTAAGATTATTTCCTTATTTTTTTCTAGTGATAATCTTCACATTTTTTACTGTTAATCTCACCAATCCATTTATTTTCATCTAACGGCCCAAAGAGAGTGTAAAACTTTCAAGTCTTACAATGTGAGACTTAAAGCTTTACAATTTTTTTAAGTAATACTTAACTAGGGATAGAGTCAGAAGCCAAATGTAGGAGATAAAATATAATTAAAAAAAGATAAAATTTAAATAAAAATTAAAATTGGATGTTCGGATAGATAAATATCTAAACTAATATTAATAGTACTCGAACATATATTTTAACAAAAAAATTTAAAAATCAATTAAATCTCTTTTGTCACTACATCAATGGTGTAACCTTGGATATGTTTTAGGCGGTATATTATCCCTTTGTTTAGCTTCAAAGGTTTTGAGAGAAAAAATGCATACAAATAATCTTTAAAAATTTTAAATTCTCATATAATTTAAATATTTTTTACTGATAGTTTAATTTTATATTAATAAAAATTTATATTTTAAAAATTTTAATACAATTTCTTAAAAATTCACACATAATATAAATCTTTTAAATGTGTCCCTATCTAGATTTTGTTGTAAATGAAGTCAAATGAAATCAATCACTATTCCTTTGACATGACACATATGTTCGAATTTGTGGACGTTGGTAATGAAAATTACAAAGTGTACGATGAAAAAAGAACGTGTAGGACTCCTTCCCATTACAAAGTCAAATGATAATCAATTACACGTTTTTTCACCAATCGGCAATTGTATATGTTTCCTTGTTTTTCATAAATAATCTTGAAATATTGAAAGGAATCTCATTATTTGTTGATTCGGTGAATTAATGCACCCTGACCGTGAAGAAAAAAATTCCCTGGGTAGTTTAGCTACCGCAGAAAAAATGGCATGGGAAATTAAGATTTTTAGCCCCTGAAATTAAGAAAAACTACCCTTCGCCATGTTGTTTAATGTAATCCGTAAGAATTTTGTCTTCAAGAACAGTCCAAGCTCCTCTGTTGAGATCTTCTTTTGAACAACATGGACT
The DNA here is from genome assembly GCA_019671005.1 of Hibiscus mutabilis. Classification (NCBI taxonomy): domain Eukaryota; kingdom Viridiplantae; phylum Streptophyta; class Magnoliopsida; order Malvales; family Malvaceae; genus Hibiscus; species Hibiscus mutabilis. The sequence goes on from CM033733.1 coordinate 1,932,046, forward strand.
CCTTCCCATTTGTTTGTCTGAGATTTCCAACTTTCTTTTGCAATGATTCTGGACACTTTCGTTCTTGATGTAGGGACAACTTTCTGCTGGGGTTTTTGACACTATATGTGAGAAAAATAAATTCATGATACTGTTTCCCCCCATATGAAGTAATGGATTCATTTGCTTCCTATGGATGATGCGAGCAATAATGTTGATGTTATTCCATGCATGTACCAATTGATAAAAAGAAATAATATAAATACAACATGAGTCGCTTAATTATAAGTAGGCCGATCTTGGGTCGGGTCAGCAAAAATGCCCGTCTAGAGCTCATAAGTTTAAAGTTTTTAGTATAATATCTTTCTTAATTTTATAATAAATTAAAAAAATGTCAAGTGAAATAATGGGCCTATTAATTTATTAACCTGCCAATTCTCATTATTAGATTTTTATATTAATGTTAATAACTGTTCCACTTCCCATAAAACACTAATTCAATATTTCATTCCCAAAATCTAAAAATTAAATTTTTAAACGTTCATCTTTCCAAATTCCCACCATCAATTCATCAAATCTATTTTCTGATTTTCCATATCAATGAAAAATTTTATTAATGTTATTTTTTTCTTCAAAACTCAATGGGAGGAGAAAATTTACGTATAATTAACCTGCATATTTTCTCTTCCATATTTTATAATTCATCTGAAAATTATTACTCACTTTTCAATTTTCCATATTTTTCACAAACACAAAGTCGCAATTGCTTATCATCAATTACTATATCAAAACAAAACTATTTTTCTCTTCAAAACCCCCTCTGTATCGATACAGATAAACTAGTAGCGGTAAGGGTTTTCAGTCCTGGATTTTTCATGTAGCTGAAACCCTAACAATTGGTACGGGCCTTAAGAAATCTCAGGTTTAGCTACTTAAAAAATGTTTTGAAGCCTTCCAAAACCTTTTGAAAACACATGAAACATATTTTCAATTTGTTTGGACTTAAAATAATTTTTGAAATCTTTTCAATTTAGTCCAAAACTATTTTTCAATTATTATATCAAAACAAATATACTATCCACCTTAGGGATTGAGAGGAGGTTTGCACATGATGAAGCATCATCATTCTTCTCCCCCTTCTTACAGGCTAAAAAGGAAACCTTTACAACCCTATCTTTTACTGGCTAAGATAGAACCATTCTAGTTTTTACTAAGGCTAAACTAGAACCTCTGCCTTTTACAAGGTTTGTTTGGAAAACTAAATACCTTACAAGGTGAGTGTTTACACAATTGAGCTCACAAGAAAGAGTGAAAAGATTTACAATTGAAACACTCTCTAAACTATGCACAAAAGAAATGAAGAAATAAGATATAGACTCAAATTCTCTAGATCATCTTGTTTGGATATGTTCTCTAACGATCTTCAAGTGTTCAAGGTCTTCTTTTATGGTGTGGAATAAGTTACTAGCCGTTGGAGACCGTTAGAGATCAATTAGAGCCATTAGGGATGATTTCCATGCTGAATTTTCCAATTTGTAGTTGTTCTTATCGGTACGCCTACTTTGGGAAATAGTTGTTGTGCTCTGATCAGCCTGTGCGTATCGGTACGCCTTATGGGCGTATCGGTACGACCTGGCATGAAAATAGCCGCTGTGTAGTTAAAACATAGGGGTATCGGTACGCCTCAATGCGTATCGGTACGACCCCCTCCGTATCGGTACAGATAAACTAGTAGCGGTAAGGGTTTTCAGTCCTGGATTTTTCATGTAGCTGAAACCCTAACAATTGGTACGGGCCTTAAGAAATCTCAGGTTTAGCTACTTAAAAAATGTTTTGAAGCCTTCCAAAACCTTTTTAAAACACATGAAACATATTTTCAATTTGTTTGGACTTAAAATAATTTTTGAAATCTTTTCAATTTATTCCAAAACTATTTTTCAATTATTATATCAAAACAAATATCCTAACAAATTCTAGGTTCAAACATAACCGAAGGTAAAACTCTTGTTGGGATTTGTTTCTTTTTGGGGTGGGGGTGATTATTTTTTATGTATTCATTATATTTATCATCACCAAGTTGTTGGGTTTATTTTTAAAATATATTTTGTTGAATTATAATTTCGTTTGGTTGAAGAAAGGTACTGCCATAGTTGCTTGGTTTAGTTCTAAATAAAATTACGTAGTGCAAATTTGTGTTAAAAGATTTGCATTGAAGCTGCCAAATTTGTGTTCCAGCTGAATGAAATGAAATAAAAAGTTTCAATTTTTCAAATTTGGTAGTTTTTTAAGATGTAATTCGAATGCGTATTCTTTTCATGTATTCATTTGTGGTGCTTGAATCATATTGAAAATTGTTCTTAAAATTCTAGGTAAGATCATGTTTCAATTGCTTATTGATTCCTATTAACAATGCCAGTGAGTAGCATCTGCAGAAAGAAGTTTTTCAAAGTTAAAATTATTGAAAAATTACTTTAGGTCAACAATGTCACAAGAAAGATTGAATGAGCTAGCTATGTTATGTATTAAGAAAAATATGTTGGAAAGCATTGATGTTGACACTATCATCAATGGTTTTGCATCAAGAAATGCTTGAAGGCAATGTTTTTTTATAACTATTTGTATGCTTAAAAATATTTTTGACACTTTTAAGATTGTAGAATTACAATTTGTTTAATTTAATAAAAAGGTTCAAATAGAAATTTTATATTACATTATAAGTTTGGTTACAAATGACAGTTTTTACTATTAAAATTTCATTAATAACATGTTACAGTTGTTACTTTGTCGTTAAAATTAAAACAAACAATTTGTTACAATAGTAATTTTAGTCTCAAAATCTGTATATTCTATTAATTTGGTTCTAATTAAAATAATTCAATAAAATTATTTTTGAATTAAGATCAAATTGATAAAATATATAAATATACTAGACTAAAACTTTTAATATATCATGTCATGTTTTAATTTTAACACCAGAGTGACATGTAGTGTTTGTAACAAAATTTTTATATAGTCTTTAATCATGTAATTCACTTTCCCTTTTATTGTAAATGATTTTGGTCATTATCATAAATTATTGTTTTGGTAATGAATGATGAGTCGTTTGGAAAGTCATCGTATAATTAGGTATGCATATGACATTTTCTCGTAACTACTGCAATTAGCGAGTCCTATTGAATTGAGTGTAGTTGGAACATCTAATTACGCTCATATTTTTTTATTTCCTTTAAACTATTAAATAAAAACTTTTTAATAATTTAAAGATGATTATACTGTTTAAAATGACCCAAATTCCAAAATATGGGTCAGGTACCCTATTTTCAAATATTTTTTTATTTGGATTATCATCCAAATTTTGCATGTTTCGTTACTACAAGTGGTTGGAGCTTTTCCATCAGTCCAAACATTTTCTTTACATAGCAATTATTTGAACAAGATTATTTCTCCTCGAGGTGAGTGAGGATTTGAAATGACTACTTTCTAATTAAATCAACACCATTATATTTCTCTTAAAAATGGCTAAACTATAAAATAAGTGCTCAAACTGTCTTTTTTTGTAATAAATGTTTAAAGTATTTTTTTATTTGAAATAAGTGCATAAACTTTTATTTTAGCTGAAATAAGTGTGTAAATTATTTTTGACTGAAATAAGTGCCTAAACTTTCATTTTTGACTTGTTTTAAAGTCAATTTTTGCACCTACTTGAGCACCTATTTCAACCAAAAATGAAAGTTTAGGCACCTATTTCAGCCAAAAAATACTTTAGGCACTTATTTCAGCAAAAAATGAAAATTTAGACACCTATTTCAGCCAAAAAATATTTTAGGCATTTATTACAAAAAAGAAGCATAGTTTGAGCATTAAGCCCTTAAAAATTCACGTCTTCTTGCACAGAGTTAGAAAATGCTTCCACCAATGTCCAAGAAATATCCATGTCTTATTCACATCTCAGCAACAGCATTCTTCAAAGCATTGGAGCATTGACCTCTCTCAAAAGGTTGAAATTGTCAAACAGTTGGCTGACCGGCCCCTTACCTACTAAAGGTAAATCACTTATTCTCACTAAATCTTCCACTCCTCATAAGTCTAATTGCGCTCGCACCGCCGTCCAAAACTGCAATCAAAGAAAATTACAATAGATAACGAAATTACGACAATAACAGGCTGTCGAGGACGTAAAATAACGGATAGCGGTCGGTCTCGGTCATAACGTGTCGATATTGTCGAGTTCTGAAAAATCGCAAGGTTGTCGGGAAGAAGAAAATCGCGGCTGGGTTTAAAATTCTAGAAAAAATTGGTAAATTACATAGGGTGATATTGAACTTTTTAAAGTTCTTATTTTGGACTCAATACTTTAACCGCATTCAAATTGAACCCTTAAACTTTCAAAACTTCTTGATTAAGCCTTTAAATTTCTATTTTATCTCAATTACGTCCTTAAAGATTTATTTTTTGTTAAATCTAGTCCTTAAACATTATATTAATTTTATTTTCCTTTTACTTAATAATAAAACTAGAGTATATATTGAATATAAGCATTGGAAAAGAAAATCAAATAAATGAGAATAAAGACTTATATTTAATGTGGTACAATTGTTTATTAATAATATTATAATTTTTTATAATATGTTTATTGTTTATTATTAGTTTTTATAATATGTTTGTTTAATTTTTATTATTTATTAATATTATTAATTATTTTATATTAATATTTTTTATTTTTTGTTTAGGTTTATTCACATGTTTAGTCCTTTTATTAGTGCACATTGTTTATTTAGAATATTAATATGATTTTATTATCCAAACTAAACAAAATCACAATACAATCTAGAATCTTTTAAACAAAATCACTTTCACTTTCAAATTCATATTAATAAAAGTTCACAAGTGTTAAAAAATACTCTAAAAATCATTGAAATTGACTTTTTATATTTATAATTATAATTAGTATATTTTACAATAAATTGTGCAAAATTTAAAAAATTCACAACCACGACACCCGCAGTGACCGCAATAGCCTCCGTTGTATTCGAAAACGCGATAACCGCGACGCGATAAAAAATGTGACCGCGACCGAGATTTAAATCACTGGTCCTCATCATTGATCAGAACCATTTAGTAGGAGAACCTACCTTTCAAACACGAGCCAAAAACTCAAAGTTACAGCTACAACACTTGAGTATGTCAAATTGTTCAACGAAGGGACTCCCAACTTCCTCTACTACCAGTATGACTTGAGATATATTGACCTTTCGAATAACAACTTTGATGGCCAGAATCCATCTTCGTTGTTGGAGAATAATACGAGGTTACAACAATTTTTAATGGCAGACAATTCTTTCAAGGGCCCTTTACAGTTGCCAAAGCATGCTCATGTTGACATGTTTGAAGCTGGGAATAAAATGCAAGGGCAAATTCCAGTGAACATATGGTTTTTCCTTGTCCCGGAATGCCTTTGAAGGTAATATTCCTCCATGCTTGGGTGGTTTGAAGTATTTATTCTGGTTAGATCTATCATATAATAGTTTTTTTCTGGAGGAATACTTGAAGAGTTAGCTAAGAGTAACTCATTGGATACTCTCAGACTTTCAAGTAATAATTTGAGTGGGAAAATACCACCTACAATATTTAGCTTAACTACACTGGAGAACTTATATTTGGCTGCAAATAACTTTGATGGAGAGATACCTCTAATGGATATCTCAGCCGACAATTATCCTCATCTTAGGGATATTGATTTGAGCAATAACTATTTGTCCGGTAGGCTCCCAAGATGGATTTGGAATATGTCAAGCTTGGAGACATTAGTTATTTCCAGCAATCATTTCGAAGGTCATATTCCTCTTGAATTGTGTAATTTGGATTCGCTTATATTTTTGGACCTTTCATGGAATCCCATCTTGCATCAGTTCACTAACCATACAGCATCTCCACATGAGCAGAAATAGACTAAGTGGTCCACCGCCACGTGCGCTCTACAACTGTTCTTCATTGGTGACGTTGGATCTTGGCCAAAATAATTTGACTGGAAAATTTTCACGTTGCATTTCAGAACTTTCAGCTTTGAAAATCCTAACATTGAGGGCGAAATTCCTAGTCAGATATGCCAACTAAACTCATCAAGTATAATAGATCTTTCTCAAAACAAGCTTTTTGGTCTTATTCCTTCCTGTTTGAGTAATTTAACTCTTGAGCCAGCAGATAAATCTTTTTGGTCTGTAAGCCCTGTATTTGGGATTGGAATAGAAGGTGACTGGGAAGATGAAATGAAAAGTTTCGTTCATCATTCTAGTTATGTGGAAGAACAAGTAGTGTTCACGACAAAGAAAGGGTTGTACACATTTTCAGGTAACATTCTTGATTATATGTCCGGAATGAATTTATCTTGCAATCGACTAACGGGTCAAATCCAGCCCGAAATTGGAAACTTGAGTGAGTTCCATTCATTAAACTTGTCCCACAACAATTTGACTGGTTTTATATCCTCATCCTGTAGCGACGCACTTTTTTTAAAATCATATTTTAAAAATAAATTTAGAGTCACCACCGGTAACTTGGATAAGGTAGACCGGACACCATAAAACAGAGGTTCATTTTAAAAAGGGTTCGGTAGTTAGTTATGTGTTGGGAAGGATTAACACTACCACAATGCCCAAAATCGGTACCAAATCATAAGTTGCTTTTTGTCGATGGAAATCATTGAAATTTAGATTGAATTTAAACAAATGTTCTCTATTGAATACAAGTTTTAATCAAGTGAGCTTAAACATTTGGTGAATTTGAATTAATTAATTATTTAATTAATAAAGGCGACTATACATTCAGACCATAGATTAAATTGGCATCAAATAAGACCGATTGCCAGGTTAATTTATTGTTCGAATCAAGTACATCACATTTATGCATGATGCAAGCAAATAAGTATGATGTTATGACTTATCAAAATTTTATTCATTTTAAATTTATCTTTAGACGATATAAATTAATTCAAATATTTTATCAATATCCATTAAATCAAGATATTACGACACAAATACTCGATCTAATAAATGCCTTCTTTTTATAGTTAAGATTAATTAATTATCAAAATAAATATATAATTAAATAACAGGAGATAAATGAATGACAATTAAATGCATGTCACAACATATATGCTAACAAATAAAATAAAGGGCAAGAATATAAATACATAAGTAAAGAACAAACAAATAAGTAAATGCATAAATTAAAAGGTTAAATGTTAGAAGTTAGATTGATTGTAGATAATATTATTGGATTGTCCCTATTCAGAAGAAGCTCGTAGCCTAAGGTCTCGTTGGTATGTAACTATTCCTCAACGTCTTCTCGAAGTTTAGTTTAATATTTATAGAATTTTGTCCAGTAAAGGAAGTTATAGTTTAATAAGTAAAGGAATTTTGTCCAATAAATATATAGATGCTGCAAACAAGCAATTGCATCTTAAAGATGTAAGCAATTTGCTTCAATAAATCCAATTTAGGGGGGAAACATAGAGAAGATTAAAAAAAGTTGCTGCCTTCTCAAGAATTATTCAAAAACCCATAAAGTTGGTGCCTTCTTAAGATTAAAAAATATATTTTTATATTTTATATAATTATTTTTTTGACTGACGTGACTTTTTTCAAATCAACATCATTATTTATATGACAAACTCTAATGTCCAGAGTTAAAAACAAAACAAATGCATGATATATATATATATATGTTGGAAAAATGTGAGAAAATGATAACTTTGAGCCATATTTCGAATGGGTAAAGGTGGATATTCGAATATGATTTTATTAGATCTTATTGTACTCATGAGACCTTTACAACGGTATCTCATATGTTCAAAATGATTGAGTGATGAATGAGAAATTGATGCTCAAAATACGGTAGTTGTGAATTGAATAAGGAAGTGAAACCCTCTTATCCCACATTGATGAGATGAATGGAATGAGAAGTGTTTATATACACTTACCCACTTTGTAGTGACTGAATGACTTGATAGGTAATTGTGCCTAGTGTGTAGGTAATGTGAATGTTTGGATTGTTGAGGTCTTTGTGGATATTTTACCACTTCAAATAAAATTTTTCAATATTTTGAATTTAAAAGGATAATTCATGGTTTTATTTAAATTCAGATATTAAAAGGTAATAAGTGCAATTCACGGGAATATTCTGTTTTAATATGGTATTAACAGATTGTTACCTATTTAATTCGGTTAAATGGTTAATGATCATTAATTCAGAATATTATGATTCCCACATTTAACCTAGCTCACTCCCTTATAAATAGCTTTCCATTCTTTTTATTTCAACACAACGAAAACCATAGAACCTTTCTATAGTTTTTCTCTATGAATTTTTTAAAAAGGCGAAGACAAGAGTAAGTTCGTGATCTCTACGACAGTGTAATTGTGGTTGATCATCTGTTGTTGTATCATGAGAGATAGGCGACCAACGAACTCGAGCACCATAGGAGTGGCCGAAAATTTGTCTTACGGAAACTGCGTTCGTGCAGGCCTCAACATGTTTCCAACTTGGTTAAATCGGTTTGTTGATTTATTTGTGTTTTATCATTTTAATTTTGTACTGTTCGTTTGAATAATAAATTTATTTATTATTTCAGTCTTGGATTAACACTATTTTTCTAACAATATACATAGTATAAACTCTAACAAAAACATACCAATTTCTTTATCCCTTTACCAAAAGTGTTGATTAAAATTTGTCCCTTTTAACTAATTCCCCTCTAATCAGATTTTATTTGTCAAATTACCCCTCCATTGAAAACATCCATATTATTTTTCAAAGACATTAATGGAAAAGTTTGATTTTTTTGATGAATCAACGTCCTGCCTTGTGGAAAACAATCAAAGATGTACACCAAAAATTCCAAAGTGTGTATACAAGGATGAAAGCGAAGGGATTTTGACAACGATGGAAACTATCCCCAACTCCACCTTCAGCGAGGATCTGTGATATCACAAGATTGTGAAAGGAGAAGTCTTTGTGTAGCACAATAATTAATTACACGTAATCATCACTTAATTATCTTCTTACTTTTATTTTATTCCCTTTAACTTTTAAATTTTTTAATTTAATAACTGAACTTTATACATTGAAAGTTTTTCTCACTCTAAAATATTTTATTATATTTTCATGCATCAAAAATAAGACTCATCGTTAAACCCATCATTGTTGCCGCTGATAGACTTGTCGAAGTCCACCACTGTCGTTGTCGGAGACCACGACCCATTTCCCCCAACCATTTATCACCGTTAGCTGGCTGGAGGGGTGTCAATCAGATGCCGAACGAAGAACACAAAAGGTTCTAGTTGTTTGTCGTTCGATTGGCACGCCTCTTACTGGTTACCGACGATAGGTGGTTGAGGGAAATGAGCAATGGCATTAGGCGACGGTAATGGTGAGATCCGACGAAGCTATCGACAACGGTAGTGACGTTAATTTTGGGATTTTGAGGTTTGGGGTTTTAGGGATTTGAGACTTTTGTGAAGATTTTAAGAATTTTTAAATTTTATTAAAAATTCTTTATTTAGTTTTTTATTAAAAAATAAAAAAAATGTGTTAAATTTTGATTGAGTGAAAAAAATTTACGGTGTTACCTTAAAACACTAACATAATAAAACTTTAGACACTTAATTCAGTAAAAAATAACTTTTAGACACCTATTTCAAAAAATATATAATTTGAACACTTATTTTTGAGTTAAGCTTTTTTAAATTCTTTGATACAATAATTATTGATAACATTAAAGATTTTTAATAAAAAAAGATAGTTTTAAATCATGATAATATTAAAGAATAACACTAAACATACCTGTACAAATTATTGTTGATGTAAAAATATGTCTTTCTGAAAAAGGAGAAACGTTTGAGAATTGATATTGACAATAGCAATTTCCAGGAAATATCTATATAAAATGCCAAAAAAAATATATTATTATTTGTTATGGTTGACGAGGAAGTCAAGATGTAGAGTCACTCACAGTCCAATTTCAATTAAACAAGATAATATTAAAAACAACACCAAGCAATTCCAATTTCAATTTCCAGGAAATATCTATATAAAATGCCAGAATTTTTTTATTATTATTTGTTAATTCTTGGTCTGTATAGGGGCGCATAGTTTTCTGGTTTGAGGCTTAGGTTCTCTGTTTGGTAGTTTGCTGGTATTTGTATTGGTTGGTTTGTAATGTTGGTTACTAAAATAAGATTTATCCAAAAAAAATATTTTAAAATGGTTTAATTTTGATATACAGGCTGTGTAAAATAAATTGTACACAAGCCTACTTATTTATACTATAAATCAAAATTAAACCTAAGCCCTAAAAACTAAACCCCAAACTCTAAATATTAAACCCTAAACACTAACCTTAAATTCTAAACCCTACAACCTAAACCCATAAACTAAGCTCGTAACCCTTAAAACTAAAAAGCTTGTGTAAACTGGATTTTGAACCTAAAAGCAAATGATTAAATTCTTGAAAATAAAATAAAATGATAATTCTTCTTTGAACAGATTAATTCACTCTTGAAAAGATTAATTTAAATCTTTACTGTTAATTTAAGTATTCATATACATGCATATATATACACACACATATGATTCATTTTGGAAAGATTTGATCACAATAGTTTAAGGATCTAAAACGGTTCTCTCCTTTTTCTCTAGAAATTTTATGAGATCTCTTTTTTGGTATATGTCTTTCAGTATTCATTCTAAAAACTAGTCCAATACCTATCAGTTTTACCTTGATAATGAAGATATTACAAGCAGAACCATCCTCAATGTTGCTTCCGCTCAATGCATCCAGAAATATGACATCCGGGAACCCCTTTAGCTTTTGCTTGAGTTAATGGCTTGCGAACCTGCGCGTACAATCAAACTATTAGTTGAGAATACCTTGTAAGTCGAAAGGTAATTGAATCATACAACAAAACAAGATCTTACCGATGAATAATGAGCGACTGCTTAATACCTCACGTGCCACCGTCTTCAACCTTCAAGTTTAATTCTCCCTTAAAAATCAAAGCACTATGATTAACACCATGATTTCATCTCTGTTAGTACCTGCAAATGTCCGTCGCCACATGTCAAGAAATTAAGATCGGCACACACACCACAGCGAAGGATGACAAGCTAGCATTGTGAACCTCGTACCGGTGAACGCGTAGAAACAATCTGAAGCAGGCGAACCAACTGCGAACATGGCCAAACGAACATCATCTAGTGACCATGTGTCTACATACAGAATCACCACCCATGATGCAGCAAACCTAGGACATAAACTCATAACTAATCCAATCACAATGTCACGATAACCCTACCACGACATATGTCTGAGCAGTATATAAGAGCACGTGCAACAAGGAAAAAGACAGGATCTTCCCTTCTTCGTATCACCAGACACACTAGAGAAGCCACATCTAAGCTCAGACCAGAACAACCACCAGGACAACCATTAGAACCACCATCGGACCGCCATATCTGACTCTTATTCACTTTATCATTCAACAATTGGTGTCGTGAGCGTGGAGCACGTGCGACCTTCGTCTTATTTTCAGAATCTCCAAGTTTTTCCCTGCTTTTTCAGATTCACCAGAATGGGCGGAGACCCACCAGCTGCCGTGAGTGGAAAAAGCATAGAGGAACTCAATCCGACGGTAGACCCGTTGGCGACAACAACCATACAACAGTTGCAACAATTTCAGCAGAATTTTATACAATAATTCTGGGACCAACCTCTTCTATATGGGTGCACAACAACCTAGGAGGCATCACCATCGGAGGGAAGTGATCAACAGTTCATGGACACGCAAGAGAGATTGAGAAGTATAGAGGAGTCCTTGTTACTCTCGAGAAAGTAGTATGAGCAGCAACAGAAACTCAAGCAAGATCAAGTGGAACAACACATGCTCGCTAAAGAGAAGAACGAAAGGTTAATCTGGGAATTGTTCGCGAAGGGTAAAGCCAAAGTGGTGAGAGATAAACAGACAGCAGAACAGGCGCCCCCAGTAGGATCTTTAGGGGGCATCAGTTGGAGGATTTCAATGAGGACTTTGAAAGTGAGGATATAGATTATAACCCGATGGAGGACGACGAGCAACAAGCGCTAAGGGCAAAAATAGAGCAGTTGGAAAAGAATTTTACAACATGCAGAGCCTACAGCAAAAAGATTCTTATAGGGATCTGCAAAGATATAAGAATGAGCCTTTATCTGGACGTATTTTAGAGTACCACGTACCGCCAACCTTCAAGTTTCCAAAGATAATATAGAACGAGAAGGGTGACCCTCAACACTATCTCTCCTATTTTTTAAACCACATGGATCTGCTTGTAGCTTCAGACCAAGTGAAGTGCAGAGCATTTTCAATGACTTTGAAGGATTCTGCTCAAGCCTGGTACCTTCAGCTACCCGCACACTCAATCTCCAATTTTGACCAACTTACATACTTGTTCATGAGTTTCCTGGTGAACAAGGTGATAAAGAAGTCTCCAATGTACCTGATGTCTGTAACTCATGTTGGATTAAAATTCAATAATAGTGGGCACATATGTATAATGTACGTTGCTATTATAAAGTTTAACACGTAATTAAGTGACCAATTATGTTACACGTGTTATAGGTACTGAATTGTCATGGAATTAAAAGTGTAGATATCATAAGTTAGATTTATAACTCAATGAGGGGCAGAGTTGTAAATATTAATAAACTGTTTTAATTCAGTTTATATAAAGGGTAGTGGTCCCCAGAGATCTAGGTTAACTTGCATATCTCTTTTTTCCCGTCTCGAGAGTTGTGTGCTAAGAGGTAATCTATCATCTTGGAAGATCAAACCCTCAAAAATCTCCATCAATGGATTCAGATGCGCGCCCATAAAATCTAGTATTTATTCTTAATGATTTGACATACATATCGATCTAGGGTTTATATTCGTATCGAATATATATTTTGGTTTCTTACAAGTGGCATCAGAGACAGGATACGTTGAATCATTGAGAAAATAATTAATTTTACAGGGAATATAACAATTGTATTTTTTCCCCCTTTGATTGTTCAAGCGCGCATAACTTTAATTATCTTACGGTTTGCGGCATTATATTAACAAAGAAGTACCGTTAATTATTACGGTTTAAATATTGAAGCATAAAGCAAGCTTTACATGCAATCTTTCCCTAATTGCGTTAATATGCAATTGTGGATTGTGTTTTTAATTTGGGTTATTAATCTTCCATTAATGCTATCGTTGATTTTAGGGTTTATAACCATAATGAATATCCGTACCCTTTTATGAATTCATTAATTACGGTAATTTTTTTTTTTTTTTTGGAATTGTTTTACATTATGATACAATAACTTAATCAGAAAATATATATTTTAATTTAAATATATATTTAATTCGGTTAGATCAACATTTTAGTTTTGATCATTAGGTATAAAGATAAATATTTAGAAACATATAAATTCATGTTTTGGCTATGTCTAATATTTTAGTGGGTTAATTGAAACACAATGTCGCCAAAGTGACCGATTCTGCGTAGATTAACTTATTTAAAATATTAAGATGTTTGTGTTTTTGTAATTCATGCGTTTATTAATTGGCCCAAAGGAAAATTAATATTTGGCCGAATTTCAAATAACACCTGTGGTGATAAATGTGTGACAATTATAAGGTAATTTATGTGTGCAATACGTTAGTCCAAAGATTAACCTGTTGTTCAACATAGTTTATTGTCAATGTTTGATTGCTACAACAAGAGTACCGCTTACAGTTAATATTATTGTCCAAAGACTTGATATTGATGTTGTGTTTGGTATCTTGAGGGGAATTAGTCATTATTTTGAATTTATTTGTTTACTTATGAATTATTGGTGTGAGCATATTTATTTATTTATTATTCTTTTGTTCTATATTCAGCTAGTTCTTCTGCTGCCACAATATCTGCTAATGTCAATTCTATACCCATGCTAAATGGGACGAATTTCAAGGAATGGAAAAGGCACTTACTGATAGTGCTTGGCTGTATGGACATAGACCTTGCGTTAAGGGAAGAACAACCTGCACCTCTCATCTGCGGTAAGCACCCCGATGCAAAAAGGGATTTTGAGAGGTGGGAACGTTCTAATCGCATGAGTCCGATGATCATGAAACACAGCATTCGGAAACCTTTAGGGTGCAGAATCAAAGAAATTATTCAAAGCTAAGGATTTCCTTGACAATATTGAGCAACGTTTTGTTAAAAACGATAAGGTTGAGATGACATCACTTCTGATTCTTTGATGTCTATGAAGTACAAGGGTCAAGGAAATATAAGGGAGTACATTATGGAAATGTCTCATATTGCTTCAAAACTTAAGGCACTTAAGATCGAGTTTTTCTGATGATTTACTCGTCCTTATGGTTTTGGTATCGCTTCACATGCAGTTTAACCAATTTAAAATTAGTTATAATCATCAAAGGGAGAAGTGGACTCTAAATGAGCTCATTTCTCATTGTGTTCAAGAGGAAGAAAGGTTGAAGCGTGAGAAAACTGAAAGTGCTCATTTGTCTAGTGCCTCTAAAGACAAGGGCAAGAAAAGGAAATATCAGAATGAAGCTGCTAAGGGTCCAGCTCAAAAGAAACAAGAAAATGTTCCAAATAATTGTTTCTTTTGTGACGAGCCTGGACACATGAAGAAAGATTGTACCAAATATCACGCATGGCGTGCAAAGAAAGGTATGAATCTTACTTTGGTCTGCATTACGAGGTTAATTTAGCTTCATACCTAGAAACACTTGGTGGTTAGATTCTGGTGCTACTACTCACATAAGTGTTTCTATGCAGGGTTGCCTGAGCTACTGAAAGCCAAGTGATGGTGAAAGAAACATCTTTGTGGGCGATGGAAAATCGGTGGAAGTGGAAGCAATTGGGCATTTTAGGTTGTTATTAGGAACTGGTTTTTATTTGGATTTGAAAGACACTTTTGTTGTTCCGTCTTTTAGGCGGAATTTAGTTTCAGTTTCTTTGTTGGACAAATTTGGTTATTATTGTTCATTTGGAAACAATCGGTTTACTTTGTCTTTAAATTCAAGTATTGTTGGAACTGGTTATTTAAATGCTTATGACAACCTTTATTTGTTAGATACAATTGCATCCTATAATGAAACCTTGCATGTGGAATCACGTGGTACTAGCGAAAAATTAAATAAAGAAAATTCAGCATCATTATGGCATAAACGCTTAGGTCATATATCAAAGTGTAGGATTGAGCGTCTTGTGTCTAATGGTATTTTAGAGTCCCTTGACTTCACGGACTTTAATGTTTGTGTTGATTGCATCAAGGGAAAGCGGACCAAAACTAAGAGATTAGGTGCCAATCGTTCTACGACGTCTTAGAATTAATTCATACGATATTTGTGGGCCATTCCCTACGGCATCTTGGAATGGTCAACAATATTTCATAACATTCATAGACCCGATTACTCACGTTATGGGTACCTATATCTCATTCATGAAAAATCTCGCCTTTGGGCGTGTTCAAATCCTATAAAGCTGAAGTTGAGAATCAACTCAACAAAAGGATTAAAAAGGTTCGATCGATCGTGGTGGTGAGTACTACGGTAGATATGATGGATCGGGTGAACAACGTTCGGGACCATTTGCAAAGTTCCTAGAGGAATGTGGTATTGTCCCACAAGTACACCATGCCGGGATCACCTAGTATGAATGGTGTTCTTTGAGAGACGTAATAGGACTCTTAAAGATATGGTAAGAAGTATGATTGCTCATTCTACCTTACCCGAGTCACTCTGGGAGAAGCATTAAAGACAACAACGTACATTCTGAATAGAGTACCCACTAAAGCAGTGAAAAGACACCTTATGAGCTTTGGGTGGGTAGAAAGCCCACTCTAAAGCATTTTCACATTTGGGGATGTCCAATGAGGCAAGGCCTTATAGGCCACTTGAAAAGAAATTGGACTCCAAAACAATAAGCACTACTTTATTGGTTATTCTGAGCGATCTAAGGGCTATAAATTTTATGATCCCATAATTAAGAATATTTTTGAGACGGAATTGCAATATTTTTTGAGGATGTTGAGTTTGGAGGGAGAAATAAGGTAAGAGACATTGTCTTTAAGAAGGAATTGAGTTTTAACTCAGTTCCTACTATCACTTTTGATGATGTTCAAGTTTCTATACCGATCATCAATCAAGAAGTGAATCCAGAACCTCAACAAGACAATGTCGAACAGCTCCCTCTTATTCAGGATGAGGTAATTGTTCCGAAAGAGCAAACTCAAAGCAACCTCAAGAACAAGTGCCATTAAGGAGATCCACGAGAGAAAGGAGAAATGCTATTCGGATGATTATATTGTATTTCTCCAAGAAAATGAGGATGATAATGGAATGATGAAAGATGATCCGATCAACTTTCATCAGGCCATGCAAAGTATTAACTCTCAAAAGTGGATTGATGCCATGCAAGAAGAGTATAAATCCATGCAAGACAATAAAGTTTGAAACTTGTCCCATTACCTGAAGGTACAAAACCAATTGGTTGTAAATGGATTTTTAAAACCAAGAGGATGCAAATGGTAATGTGGAGAGGTATAAAGCACGTCTTGTAGCTAAAGGTTATACTCAAAAAGAAGGCATTGACTTTTCGAGACTTTCTCTCGGTTTCATCGAAAGACTCATTTAGGACAATCATGGCACTTGTAGCTCATTTTGATCTTGAGTTACATCGGATGGATGTTAAGATCTGCGTTTCTCAATGGAGAAATTGAAGAAACAATTTATATGGTGCAACTTGAAAAAACTTTGAGTCGGGAGACCCAAAGAATATAGTTTGCAAATTAACAAAATCCATCTATGGACTCAAACAAGCTTCTCGTCAATGGTATCACAAATTTCATCAAGTAATTGTCTCGTTCGGTTTTGAGATGAATATTGTTGATGATTGTGTGTATCACAAGTTTAGTGGGAGTAAGTACATATTTTTTGTTTTATATGTCGATGACATTTTGCTTGCCACAAATGATATAGGCTTCTTTGCCGAAACCAAGAGATTTCTATCTAAGCATTTTGAAATGAAAGATCTTGGGGACGCTTTTTTTTTTAGGAATTGGATACATCGAGATCGATCTCGGGGTATTCTTGGATTGTCACAAAAGAACTATATCGATAAAGTACTTAAAAGGTTTGGCATGCAAAATAGTAAACCAATAGACACCCCTCGCCACTAAAGGAGACAAGTTTTGTCTTGCTCAATGCCCTAAAAGTAATCTTGAAATTCAAGAAATGCATAAGATTCCTTATACATCAGCTATTGGGAGTCTAATGTATGCTCGGTATGTACGCGCGTCCGATATTGCGTACATTGTTGGGATGTTAGGCGGATACTCAAGCAACCCTGTATGGACCATTGGAAAGCGACCAAGAGGGTTATGAGGTATCTTGAGAGAACAAAAGATTATATGCTTACATACAGAAATCAGATCATTTGGAGGTCATAGGGTATACGGATTCTGATTTTGCTTTGGGTGCCAAGATAGCAGAAAAAATCTACATCAGGCTATATTTATCATTTAGTTGGTGAGCTATATCTGGAAAAGTGCCAAACAGACACTTGTAGCTTCTTCCACTATGGCAGCAGAGTTTGTAGCATGCTATGAGGCATCTAATCATGGAATATGGCTGCGAAATTTTGTCACTTGGGCTGCGTATTTTGGAGAATATAGAAAGACCACTTAAATTATTTTGTGACAATAAATCAGCGGTGTTGTATTCCAACAACAATAGGAGCTCGTCTAAGTCAAAGCACATTGACATAAAGTTCCTAGTTGTGAAAGAAAGAGTGCAAAGTGGACAAATATCCATAGAACACATTGGGACAAACTCTATGATAGCGGATCCGCTCACAAAGGTTTACCACCCAAGGTCTTTCATGAGCACACTTTGCTCATATGGGTGTTACATCATTTAAGGATATTATTGTTTGAGTGGGAGTTTGTTATTTGTTCACTTTATGTTTATGTTTATTTTCAGACATTTATGTATTTGGTTATTTTCTGATCGTAAATAAAGTATTCATTAATTCACTCTTTTTCTTATTTGGATAAGGACCTCACTTATGTTTAAAGAGGACCATTGGAAATAGGCATGTTCGGTTCACATTTACATGTAATTTCCATGCTACGCATCCATGATTGATCTATGTCATTTGATTATGCTTGTATACGTGACCATTGATGGGTCCAGTCATGATTGATATGGCAAAGACCGCTTTGATCCTATATGGATATAATTGATGGACGAGATTGTTATAGAATACCTATTACATGATAGCAAATTTTTGAGCTCATAAGGTTGTACATTTGTCAGGTAACATATGTTGCCCAAGTGGGAGATTGTTGGATTAAAATTCAATAATAGTGGGCACATATGTATAATGTACGTTGCTATTATAAAAAGTTTAACACGTAATTAAGTGACCAATTATGTTACACGTGTTATAGGTACTGAATTGTCATGGAATTAAAAGTGTAGATACCATAAGTTAGATTTATAACTCAATGAGGGGCAGAGTTGTAAATATTAATAAACTGTTTTAATTCAGTTTATATAAAGGGTAGTGGTCCCCGAGATCTAGGTTAACTTGCATATCTCTTTTCCCCGTCTGAGAGTTGTGTGCTAAGAGGTAATCTATCATCTTGGAAGATCAAACCCTCTGAAAAATCTCCATCAATGGATTCAGGTACGCTTCCGCAAATCTAGTATTTATTCTTAATGATTTGACATACATATCGATCTAGGGTTTATATTCGTATCGAATATATATTTTGGTTTCTTACAACTCATAGACCGGATGAGCCCTTGCAGGACTTTATACAGAGATTTCACGCTGTGACCATGCAAACAAAGGAAGTATCCAATGAGTTTGTCACCAACGCCTTTAACAATGGAACTTCACATCAGCATCTTAGGTATCATTTGTTAGATAGACCACCGTCTATGTTTTCAGAGCTGTATGAAAAGGTGCAACCTTACACTAAAAAGGAGGAAGTAGACAGAATAAGGTTCCAAGCCCAAAGTCTGCAGTTCACAGACAAGAAGCAGGATAATCGCAATACTAGAAGAGAAAGACCCCACTTCACATAAGAACTAACAAAGGAAACCAGCACTATCACGGCGGACAATAGTACAATCAGTACAGTGGCAAGTCCCAGCGGTACCAGCAAGACAACGTGTAGAAAAAATAATAAAAAAAGAGATTGGCTATATTCTGAACTTACCACGAGTTAACAAAATCCCCTTCATAAATCCTGAATCAAATAAAGTACACTGGGATCTCAAAACTACTGCAACCGATGCGGTAGAGCGACCGAAAGAAGCGTTCTTTGAGTAGATATGAGTTCCACATAGATCAGGGCTACAACACCGATTATTTCGCGCATCTGAGGAATACGGTCGAGTTTACGGTCAAGCGAGGCCAATTAAAGAGATTCTTGGTCACCCGTAATAAGCGAACTGATGATGACAAAAAAGTAGAGCAGCCGAGAGTATAGGACGAGAGGAGAAATAGTCAAGAGCGTAGAGGCACTATACACGTGATCATAGGGTCGAACGAAGAATGGTCTCAGTCGAACACCAAGCGTAAGGCACATATGCACAGTATGATGTCAGTCTCAGCTATATTAGTGAAAAGAATGAAGTACGTAGAGCCCTAACGAGTTTTTTTCAAAAAGGAAGAAGACAAGGTCTTGGACAAAGACAGTAATGATCCAATGTTGTTGCGACTTTAGTAGCGGGTTTTGATATGAAGAGAATCTTGGTAGACACGGGCAATGCAGTAGAAGTATTGAGCTGGAGTACATTTAAATAGATAGGATTCTAGAGACAGAATTAAAATCAATAAGTCTAGTATATGGGTTTAGCACTCAACTCATTGAACTAAAAAGCTCCATTCAATTGCAGTGACTATTGCAGATAATGCCAATAAGGTTACTCAGATGACTAATTTTTTAGTCATAGTAACCCTTCAACATACAATGCCATCTTCTGTAGGCCCCTAATTCGAAAAGCCAAAATAATCATATCCCCTTTTTGCCTTCAATTTAAGTTCCCCACCCCTTGGGGAGAAGGCTTGATGCAAGCAAACCAAAGGGTGGTGAGGCAGTGCCACATTCTATCCCTATAATTAGACCAGAGGCAACGGAGTCATGAACATGTTAGGGAAGAGGCTACATTATAGTTCAGAGCAGCTAAACTAACTTGATCAAACAAGGAGTTCAACAAAACATCTCCCAAATAACAACGAAAATCCCAATTTCCCTTATTACCTATAGTCTAGTTCAAACATACTTTGGTTACCAAGTCTTGTACCGATCCTTTGCTTCATGCTGCCTTCCAAGCTTCTAATTCTCTGGATTGATGGACAAAGAGAGCATAAGCACACTAGGCTTAGTGAGGAGTGCTAAAAAACAAAGCATCACCAATGCATTTAAAACCATTTCTCAACAACACATTGAAATCTCATTTCAATCATTCTTTAAGAATCATTTAAACATTACCATTGAAACATCATGCCTTGAAAACCATGCACTTTTTATCTTTAAAAACCAACATGTTAAATCATATTCAATATGAATCATTTACAACCGCAAATTCCATTGCTAGACCTCAATTTAAGCCTTTCCATGCATAACAACCATATGCAAAGCTTAAAGAGTAAACTTACAACATGTATTATTAACCAACAGCAAGTTCCATTGCTAAACCTCAATTTAAGCCTTCCCATGCATAACAACTATATGCAAAGCTTAAAGAGTAAACATGTATAAATCACATTATACAACTTAAACTTTCCAATGATACATCAACAATTATATTGCTTATAAGTGATCATTAAACAAGTCCATTAACAAAAGAGTTCATCAGATACACAAATTCAACAAGTGTTCAACCAACACTTCAAGCCATCTCAACCGGAATAGCGATACAATAACAATCGTGGTACATTACCAACTAGGTACACCTTTCAACCCACGAGGACACCAAACCCAATCATCGGTTAGACGCTTAATCCACTAACGAGAGTCTACGGTACTGTTTAACCTCTCTACCGTTAGGTTACTTGGATGGAGCTTTCAGTACACGGATCTAAACCCCTCAACATTCAAGGCAACTTATTATAGTGCACTCAATCCTATGGTCGGCCAACTATATCCAATAAGAATTTTAAAACCACATCACTTGCTAATATAATTAACCATTTAACATTTACCTCACTATTTTTAACAAGCATTAACCAAACCAATTTTCCAAAGCAACAACCATGCTTTAAATCACAAGTATAAACCATGTACTTACAAGGATCACTTATCATGTGCATCCTTCAGCATTTCATGCTTATAAACAGTATATCAAATACTTTAAATCATGCTTAAATAGTAGGTAACACGTAAATCAAAACAAATGCATAAAGCCATTTAACACTAGCACGACTGAGAAAAAATATCTATTTTTACTTACTTTTGAGTTTAAACCAGCATATCAAGCTAAGTTTAAACTCCCATAAACCACCTTTAAAAAAATTCCAAAGCTGGAATCCACGTTCTCACTCACCGATACACGAAACCTCGAGTCGCTGGCGTGAAAACAAGCGTCTGAAGCCTCCAAAGCTTCACCAATCACTTCTGGATCCATCTTCCTTGTTTTAACCACATAACAACAGAAGATTAATGCATCTCCATGCATTTACAACACTGCAACAACAGATCTTCATGGACTCTTACATTCACCTCACAATTACCCAACCACAACAACCGAAAACATCATCTAATTCCTTCCAAACACAACCCATCCACAACCTATCAATATAACATCACATTAATCATCAATTAACACCTAAAAATAGAACCAAAGCAACCTTACACCTCCAGCAACACACACAGCCACCATAACACCCCAAAAACATAAATCTAGCAACCTAAACAATTAGAGATTCAAGAGTTTCAGGATTCCATTGATAAAATCAACTTATCAACATCTTTTAACATCCAAAATATGTTCAAAAGCAATCCATAACACTAGAAATCAGATTCAATTCGAATCTTTCATCATTTCATCAATTTTACCCAATTAAATCTATATAAAAACACAAAATCAGATTATAAACCATAAATCAAGGATCAAATACCTGGGAATATCAATAAAGAATCATTTAACAGAGGAGATCACGAACCTTACCCCTTTTATGTGATTTCTCCCTCAATTGGCTTGTTTAAAGCTAAGAAAACATAAGATTTCAATAAGATTTTTTAAAACAAAGTTAAAGAATCAAGTTAGAATAAAAAATCTAAGTGAAAAAGATCTCTCACCTCTGGATTTTGATGAAATTCTGAGTGTTTTGCAGAAAAGAAGTTGAGAGAAAAAGTTTAGGAAAAGTTACGTAAATTTTCTTTAAAAGCAAATAACTAACTTATATATTTTAATCCCTCTTAATTACCCTTTAAAACACATGTTTAAAATGATTTAATTGAAATGAGGAACCACCAGAAAAACTTGGTAATTTAGCTCCTTAAGGATTCTAAGAATTTGACCCTTTTCATTTTAGTCACTTTAAAACAGCTTTCAAAAATCGCATTTTGGTCACTAACCAAAATGTCACATTTCAAATTTCATTTTCCGAAATTGATTCCACCAAAAATCAATATATATTAAAAGATGATTTTTAACTATTTTTCCATATTCTTTATCTTACCAAAAAATATACGGTTTCAAATCCGACTCGAATCTCTAACCCGGTTCACTGAACCGTCTAACAAACCTCAAAATCGCTAGGCCCAAAATTGGGGTATTACATTAGCGATTTTCGAAGGGTCACTCCAGCTTGCAACTCCGCTGGGGACCATTTTAGAGAGTTAAGCCAAAAAACACATGTTACTTTCATCGATGAAAATTTTGAAATTCAAATTGACTCTATTTAATTTGGTCTTTCTCGAAGATACACTTTAATTCAATGGGTTTTGATAATTAGTTGCTTTGCATTAATTGTTCAGTTAATTTTATGGCATCACCGATATGTGTTGCATCATACTCGTCAAGCTCTATACCCGAGCTTTATCCCTTAAGTGGAAGTGAAACGCCACATACTCACGTGAGCAGCCCTCTACGGGTCGGTAATTCACTTCTGGAATACACGACTTTTAACATGTGAGCAACCTTCCACGTCATTAGGTCATGATTTCCCTCAAACTGAATCCGATTCGTAAGCCTGTCAGGGACCAGAATCGAGGTTCTTATTATCTTAGTAGATAATAAGATAGGTTCGAGTACCCTCTCTAGAACCCAAACTGCATGTGTGAGAATCTAGGAAGCCCACCCCTTTAAAGCCATGCAGACAACCGTAAAAATCTAAAATCTATGATGTTAGGCTGCTTTGGTGTATTTATTCGGTTCTCATTCTTTATCTGTATATTTGTATACTAATACACTATTCTTGCCCTGTTTGCTTATTATTTTTTGTGCATATTCATGGCACTTCCACATAAAGTGTTGATTCGAGAACAGTTCAAAATTAGGGGCTTTTGTAATGGAATAAAGAGTTTATAATGGCGATTTAAAGAATTTCTAAAGCCCGAGTGGGGCAAATGCTAATCTAAATGTGCCTTATATGACAGTCATTCTCTTTATCTCGTTGTAATAGATCTCAATCTTCATTACGAAAAGTCGCTCAACGATAATGTTCATCGATCAACACTTTTTGCATTCATTCGTACATTATCAATTATTTCTCTCCACTTATTTTATGGTGATTGCATAGGCATTCAGCATTGACTTCACTCTTTCGTACGTCGGTTACATCATACATGCACTCATTAATGCACTTGCATCGCAGTTGCATTACGTCGTCTTAAAACACTAGTTGTTTATCCACTCTCATCAACATCTGTAAATCTATACATTAACATTGCATTTAGACACATGCATTTTCTCTTTCATCATCTCAATAAAGAACTTGCCATGTTCGACAAAGATAATTGCAATTCAGACAGTGTAAGTGATTCCGCATTGGGGGGCATCCGAACACCCCCTCGGTAAGTTCACATTCAACAAAAGAAAGAAAAAAGAAAAAAAACCCAAATGCGGTGTCATTTTTTGTAATGGCCTAAGGCCACATATTCAAAGTTTCAATAAAAAGATGCAATCTATTTTCAATTCTCTTCATTCTGTAAATATATTTGTCTATTGAATCCCCATATATCAATTGCACAAGGAACATTGACTTTAACCCGAAGGTTGAGTCTGAGCAACCTGTGTCTAATTGAAATCCTAAATTGCGAGATTACGAATGTGTGACTTGCATTTCACATTAAGGACCACAAATAATAACAAATCGACGCAATTTAACTTTAAAAGCCTGGTAATAGGCCTTTTCAAAAAGCACTTCAAAGCCTAGTAATAGGCATTTTTCAAAAGTTAATCAAAAAGCACTTCAATATTTGAAACCTGGTAATAGGCATTTTCAGATAGGAGTGGAATTTTTAGGGCACACCGCTGAAGCCCATTCTAATCAAAACTCTTCGCTTCATGAGTGATGGTAATATTTTCAAAATCATGACAATGCCGAGTAGCTTGGGAATTTGTTGTTTGCTCTATCATTTATTTCGAGCCAAAGGAATGTGATGAATTAAATTCCCCAAACAAAATGAGATAAAAATGAATGAACCTGCCAAAGGCAATGTGGTCAAGCACCAAGATAACTTAAAATGCACTTCACATCTCCGAACATCAATTCGGCTTTCGAGGTCTCCTAGACACAGGATTTGTTTGGGGCAATCCTTGGTAAGTTATTTCAGTGTTGCTCGTGCACTTAATGTTCGGGGCATTAATATTGCTTGATATATCTACAATTTGAAAAGAAAAACTCAGTTTTCTTAATAAGCATCTTACATTGAATTTAGACCATGTGGCCTGAGATTTGAAATAAAAGATTTTTCTACGTTACTTGCAACGAAGCTCAAAAGTATAGGGACCAACAGTAAGGGTGCCCTCAGATTGTTGCCTCAGCTCAAGAAAGCTTTCACAAGTTAACCTATAACATTTCAGAAGAAGATGGTCAAACCCATAAGAGGTTGGGGCATCAGTGCATACATGACAACAGTCCATCTAGTCTGTAAGGTAAAACTCGAGCAAAAATAAGACCGAACCAGAAAGACATGGGACATCTCCTTTGAAGTCTACATCATGGACAACTGCATTGCATGCCATTCATATCAACATCATGCCATTCGACTCATCATGCATTCGTATTAAATGAATTCATTATAAATCAGTTTAGAGACATTCATGCCAAGTGCATTTACTTTATTCATACATGAAAAATGGGTTCAAAATGAAAAACCTCAATCATGAAGGACAATAACAAATGGGCAAGCCCTCAGCCACGAAAGAAAGCCGGACCAACAAAGAAGTTGAAACCTCAAGAGAGAGCATAACAACACCTAACACAAAATGGTGAACCCTCCAAGCAAAGGAATCCAAATCAAAACTTAAACTCCGATTGAACAATTACTAACCATTGTTTACTTCTCCTTTTCAGGTCTTTCCCCACCGTCAGTGGTGTAGCGGATCTATCACACTTATTCTCAAATCTCGTCTCATCGTTAGTGGTGTAGCAGACTAGCTATCCAATTCCTCAGATCTTGCCCTATCGTCAGTGGTGTAGCAGATCTATCACATCTTTTCTCAGATCATGACTCACCATCGGTGGTGTAACAGATCAAACATTTCTCTTCAGATCTTGCCTCATCATTAGTGGTGTAGCGGATCAACTAATCTTTCAGATCATGCCTCTTCGTCTGAGTTGTAGCTTGATCAAATCTCCCTTCCGATCATGCCTCTTTGTCAGAGTTGTAGCTTGATCGCCCCACTAAATCAGATCATGCCTCTTCATCAGAGTCGTAGCTTGACCACCATCCACTAACTCTTCAGATCATGCCTCTTCGTCAGAGTTGTAGCTTGATCGCCCAACGAACTCAGATTGTAACACCCATTTTCTGTACTGAATACGAGTCAGAGATGTCACATTACTAATGCCTTATCTTGTTTATCCATATACGTTTTATCATCAAACTGATTAATTCTCTATATTTTTAGTTTAATTTCATGCATCATATTCTACTAGTAATCAAATAATTACATGCCCACTAGAGATTATCATAAGCTAGAGTATCTTACTGATGTTTAGCAGATTGAAGCTTGATCAGAGTGCTTAACTCCTCTTCTAGTACTCCACCTTAACCTACGTGTGAATCAAACACACACTAAGTTTTCACTTAGTGAGGCAATAAACAAAATTAATAATAATTTAAACTTATTAAACTTTATGGCTACATTTATATAGCATGATATATGCCAATATATTAACTTTTATATATAGAGAGAAACTTAAGTGTGCGAGATCGGTACTCCCAAAGTATTAGTCACCGAAGTGACAATAAACATATAGACACATAAAGTGTCGGTAACATATAGACACATAAGTGTCGGCATCATATAGACACAGGAGTGTCGATATCATATAGACACATAAGGTCGTGCCCACCATCTGCACGTAAGACCGTGCTAACCATCCGCACATTTATAAGGCAGTGCTAACCATCCGCACGTTTATAAGACTGTGTTAACCATCCGCACGTTTATAAGGCTGTGCTAACCATCTGCACATAAGGTTGTGCTAACCATCCGCACTAAGTGTCCTTTATATACACTATAGTGCTAAATCGTATATTCAGCGTGCTGCTGGACTCTATGGCATGCCAACTATATCTTGTCCCTTAATAACTTACTTGTGCATGTATTTCATATTCCATAATCATTTCATCCATGGCAATATATATATCAACATAATTCAACTTGGGCAGTTCATACCCGAAATATTATGCATAATCATATCAACCTTGTCAATATAAATAATCAAATTATCAATGCATTTTATTTCCCCAAACTTGACATCTTCATATTATATCAATCATATGTTCAATGACATAAATATTAATGTATTATGATATTCATGCAATTGCAATCACCTGGGCCATTTATTAGCTTGCCTCACTAAGCTCTATTTGATCCTTTCTTTCATAGTACCTTGAACCTTCTTTTTTATTCGGATCCAAACTTCATTAATCACATGAATGTAAACAACATTTGTTAGATTCAAATCTAACAATTCCTCAAACATGCTATCAAATCTAATCATTCGAATATACAAATTTCATCCATTTTCTTATACTGTCCAAAACTCATTTTTGGTCCCTAATGACCATTTTGAACTTCAAATAATTCCTCCAAGCTTGCTAACTAACATTAGATACAAAATGTCTCAATTTCTATTTTCTGGCAGCTTGCACTACCTTCAAAGATTTATTTCTATAAAGTGATCTAAAACTCAGAATCCTATTCTGTTTGTTCTGAAAGAAACTATATTTAATAAGCTTTCCAACCATATAAACTAATAACCCAAATTCAACTTGTACGATTTATGGCAAATTTTCAAAGTCAATTACAATGCTGGAATTCGAAACAGACTGGTGTTCTGTTTTCTGGACTTTCGTCACTTAAAAATTCATATCTTTTGACTCGGAACTCGAAATCAGTTTCCGTTTGTTGGAAACGAAACTAGACAAATAAATATTTACATCGGTATAAAATTCACCATCTAACCATATATGTAGAATTTATGGTGAATTTTCGAACTTACTGCCATAATCCAGTTTTCTACACTGCTCCCATAAATAACTCCAAACGTTATACTAATTTCTCCTTACTTCTCTACTTTTCAATTTAGTCCAATTACTTGCTTTAAACCACCAACTTATCACCATCATCATCAAGTAATTATTCTAAAATAATTCCCTTTAACTTTCCTCCTTTACCGAAATAGTCACTAAAATGCAAAGATAAAGATTTAAGCTTCTTAACTTTGCAAATTAGTCCTCAATTCAACATTACTACCTTAATTCTATTATTTCAACTAAAATTTTATCCAAAACCTAATTTCCAAATTGTTCACTTAACTTTGACAAATTGTCAAAATGATCACTAATTCAATTTAACATCGGTTTAGCATTCTAACATCAATTTCATATCTCCAACATCCTTAATAACATAAATAAACACCAAATCCATACAAATTCAGATTTGGTCCTCTAACTTTTAAGATTTCCGAATTGGTCCCTATCAAATTAACTTAGGGTCTTGCTTCCAAACAACAAATCAAGCTTACTAAATCATTAATTCAACATCACAAACCCTAAATTAAACTTAAATCCATAAACCCTAATCATCTTCATAATAATCTAAACATGTAGAACTTAAATCCCAACTCAATATCATGATTTTAACATCATACTAACTTGATTTCAACTTTAATTTAATCATGGAATCATAAAATCTCAAAACCCCCAATTTCATCCATAAATCCTAATTTCTTTCTCATATAAATTCTCATCAATCAAGTATGAATTCCATGAACTATTGACATCAAAAGATAGAGCTTGAAGAGTAGAACAACTTTGCAGTTGAAGAGATTACCTGAAAACTGAGTTTCGGGGCTTGAATCGAGCTTGGAATTTTTTCTTTCTTTCCCTAGCTCTCACGTTTATGGCTGGAAAAGATGTTTTACACATATATCTATTAAATGATTATTAAATTTATTTAATAGTGAAATTATAATTTTTCCCTTTTATCCAATGGTTGAGATTGATTTTATCATCAATCAAGGGCCAAGATTTAATCTTCCATTTCCTCTTTCCAAAATTTCCCTTATAATTTTTTAAATATTTTAAAATTGCCATTGGGGCTAAATGACCAATTTGCCCTCCAACTAAATTTTATTTACTAGTTTGTCATTCTTGTAAAAATTCAACTAAGTCTAGTTGGAATCCAACCAAATATAATAAAATATTCATAAAATAGTATTTTATGACTTTTCCATGGCTTTTGGAACAGCCTCTGAAATTCCAGTTCGATCTGATTTCCCGGTATTCATAAAATACTTCTACTGCGATTTCACCTTTTCCGAGCTATTGGATTTATCCCGAAAATTCTATATTTCTATATTCAGGAAATAAACTCTATCATCCCATAAAAACTTCATTTTCCAAGGACTTAGACTGAATTTTCTTAACTCAATCTATTTTCCCGATACTTATCGAAAATCTTCATAGAATAAAATTCCTCTTAGAATTCCTTTATCGATAATCCATACGAATTATCTCTACTCTTACTAAGTCCAAAATATCGATCAAAAACACTCTTATGGGATCTTCCCGAAGGTCACCCATCCTTGTATTTCTCTGGCCTGAGCACGTTTAACAATTTATTCGATCCAAATTCAGTATCTTTTCTGCATCTTAATTCTTAAAACTGATATCAAGGTACCTATTTTGATCCGATTCACTCTTATACTGAATAAAATTACTTATTGGGGAAATTTACACTTTAGTCCCCAAACTTTTCTAAAGTTTTTACTTTAACCACCAAAACTTTCAAAGTTTACAATTTGGTCATTAGCCAAAAATTAGGATATTACACATATCATGCCTCTTCGTCGAAGTCGTAGATTTATCACCATCCACTAACTCTTCAGATTATACCTCTTCGTCAGAGTCGTAGCTTGATCACCTCTAACTCCTCAGATCATACCTCTTCGTCAGAGTCGTAGCTTGATCGCCCAACTAACTCAGATCATTCCTCTTCGTCAGAGTTGTAGCTTGATTGCCAACAATAATTCAGATCATGCCTCTTCGTCAGAGTCGTAGCTTGATCACCATCCACTAACTCTTAAGATCATGCATTTTCGTCAGAGTTGTAGTTTGATCGCCCAAGTAACTCAGATCATGTCTCTTCGTCAGAGTCGTAGCTTGATCACCATCCACTAATTCTTTAGATCATTCCTCTTCATCAGAGTTGTAGCTTGATCACCTCTAACTCCTCAGATCATGTCTATTCGTCAGAGTCGTAGCTTGATCGCCATCAACTAACTCAGATCATGCCTCTTTGTCAGAGTAGTAGCTTGATCGCCCAATTAACTCAGATTATGCCTCTTCGCCAGAGTTGTAGCTTGATCACCCTTAACTTCTCAGATCATGCATCTTCGTTAGAGTTGTAGCTTGATCGCTAACAATAATTCAGATCATGCCTCTTCATCAGAATCGTAGCTTATTCGCCATCAGCTAACTCAGATCATGCCTCTTCGTCAGAGTCGTAGCTTGAATTCCCAACTAACTCAGATCATGCCTCTTCATCAAAGTTGTAGCTTGATTACCTCTAACTCCTTAGATCATGCCTCTTCGTTAGAGTTGAAGCTTGATCGCCAACAATAACTCAGATCATGGCTCTTCGTCAGAGTCGTAGCTTGATCGCCCAACTAACTCAAATCATGCCTCTTCATCAGAGTTGTAGCTTGATCACCTCTGACTCCTCAGATCATGCCTCTTCGTTAGAGTCGTAGCTTGATCACCTCTAACTCCTCAGATCATGCCTCTTCATCAGAGTTGTAGCTTGATCGCAATATAATCACCGAATCATGCCTCTTATTCAGAGTCGTAGCTTGATCCAATCTCCTGATCTTGTTTCAGCGTCGGTTGCGTAGCAAAATCACCCATATTCAAACATATATTTATCCCATCTCTTTTAATTTTACAAGTTTTAAATAAAATAAGTGGATACTTAGTCTAAAGCAAGTTCTTTTACTCTTACAAGTTTTTCTTCCAAAAATGACGAAGTAGATTAGTCAACTAGATCTTGACTCTCCGTCGGTGGTGTAGTGGATCAACAGACGAGTTCCATTTTTTTAGAAGTCGAAAGATAGATCAGTTAAAGTTGAAGGAAGTTGTGCCAGAAGGGGTGTTCCAGCCAAGCCGAACAAAAATGGTTATCTTTTAGTCTTTGCTCTATTGTTGTTTCACAATAATAAGCAAAAAGGGGCAGTTGCAATAAACATTTTCTTCCGGGTTTATTTCGAATGAAATATAAACAATTAAAAGTCAAAAAAATTAATCCAAAAAATCCAAAAAATAAACAGTCCAAAATAAATCCAATGTCCATTTACAAAACCCAATTTCCAAATACCGTATACACATTTACACCGGCCCACCAATTAAACCTAGCCAAATACCCATTACAATCCAACCAAGCCCACAACCTAAATAACCCATTCTATTTACCCTAAACCCATCTACCCAAACTGACCCAATTACAAATCTGCCAAACCCGGACCCGGTTCCCTTGACCCGAGTATCCTAAAAAAACCCTAACCCTAATTTTCCTAACCATAGCCAACGCGGCCTCTTCCTCTCCCCCATTCCAGAAGCTTCCTAGCTTTCCTTGACCCCCCAACTGTCCAGCTTTCGGCCATGTCAGCTACCACATCAGAGCCATGACAACAACATCCCTCCATGTCAAGACCACCACAGCCACACCAGCAGCCACGCATGTAGCCATGGGCACATTCGGCCAAGAGACTATCGACCTCTCTCCTCCGTACGCATGCAACCTAGAAAACAAGACAAACAAAGTCAGAAATCAGACATGCAACAACATGCGGCAACCATTTTTTTAAATCTATGTAAACGGTTATAAAAGCCAGATTAAAACTTAATGTAACTCAGATGGGATATTTCAAAAATCAATACAAAAAATTTCAAGCATCTTTTCTTTTTGAATACAAAATAGAACAAAAAAATAGATTAGGGTTTTACCTTTAGGGTTCGGTCACCTGTCACCGATGCCCACGCCGTCATCATCTCCGTTCGGCCGTTTTACCTTCCCCATTCAAGGTTTTCAAACCGGCTTTCAAAAAGGAAGGATTTAGGGTTTTTTCTAAAAAAATGGTAAATCAAAAAATATTTAGGGTTTTAAAAAATAAGTTAGAGACAAATGGGTCATTTTTAAAACCAGTTTCAAAAGGGAAAAAAGAAAAAAAATTATGCCACCGGCCACCGCTAGCCGGTGGCTGAGATGGCGGTTGAGTTCTGGAAACCAGAGGTGAGGGAGAGGATATACAAAGTTTTTTTGAAAACTCTGAAAGAATGATTTTTTTTGTTATTTTGGCTTTTATAGCCACTTCAAAACGCTGCGTTTTGCAGCTATAGGACCCGCGTGTTGACCCGGTTGCCCAGGGAGAATCCGCGCATTTGAGCGATGGGAAAATTACCTCATTGGTCCTCGTTTTTCTTCCCGCCTTCATTTCGATTATGGGTCAATTACCCTTTTAGTCCCTCTCATCTTATTCTAAAGTCGATTTCAGTCTTCTAAAATCTTTTCGTGTTTCAATTTGGACCCCATATTTTATTTTTCTATCATTCCAGCCCTTAATTTATATTATATGTATATATATTATTATGTTATATATATATATATATATATATATATATATATATATATATATTGTACTACCTTGTATATTAAATACTATATATACTATATGCTTTCTTATATTATATATTCTTTTATATTTTATATTATATTACATATGTATTCTATGATATATAGTACATTACATAATATATATGTATACATACATATAGTATATATATATGCATTATTAGCTATATTATATAATATTTATTATACATATATATGATATTTTGTCTTATTATATATATGTTAATATGTCACACATTATTTGTTGTAATATACTTATATTATATATTATAATGTTATGTTGAAGTTATGTTATGTGTTATCTATTTATTTTAATATATATTTATTGTTCATTTGTTTAATTTTCGTTCGAATCGGCCTTACGGTGACCTGAAACGAGGGATTACCCGTATTATTACGGCTCGTTTAGTGTTGCCATCTAACCCACTAACATCTAACTTCTAACTCTTTAATTCCCGCATTTTATTTACCGCTTTTAATTTCCGCAATTTAAATTATTGTATTTAATTTCCGCTATTTTATCTTACGCTCTTTTGTTCGATCCATTCCTTTTTTCGGATTTGGTTTTGCTCGATCCGGTCCTTTTCTAGATTTTCATTTCTCGCATTTATTTCATTCGAATATTTATTTTCTGCTTTATTCTTTATTGTCTTCATTTTATTATTTATTCGCTTTTTGTGACATACATCTATTTTTTCGTTCATTTCACACTTAATTTATTTAATCTCACATTGTTAATTAATTAATCTAACTTCTAAAAAGAAGGTATTTATTAATTCCGGAATTTTTGCCGTAACAGTCCGAGCTTAATGGATGTTGACCAAATATTCGAATTAATTTTCACTGTCTAAATGTAAATATTAAAATGGATAAATATGTCCACTCATAACATCATTTTTAATTGTTTGCATCACGCATAAAGGTGATGTACTCGATTTGAACCGTAAATTAACACGGCAGTCGGTCTTATTCGATGCTAGTTTAATCTATGGTCCATGTACAATCATCCTTATTAATTAAACAGATAATTAATTCGAACCCACTAAATCATTAAAGCCCGTTCAATTAAAGTTTATATTCGATTAAGAACGGTTAATTAAATACAATTTTAAATTTCATTAACTTCTATCGATTAAAAGCAATTTATGTTTTGGTACCGATTTTCGGGCGTGATGGGGTGCTAATCCTTCCCCACACGTAACCAACTCCCGAACCCGTTTTCAAAAGAATCTCTGATTTTTATGGTGCTCGACCTACCTTAGTGGCCGGTGACGACTCCACCTTTTTATTTTCAAAACAAAACAGGTTTTAAAACCTAAATCCCCACTTTTTCTAAAATTCTTCAAAATTTCCCTAAAAATCCAATTTTCCCCAATTTTCAAAAACTTTTCAAAACCAAAATTTTCAAAAACAAAAAAATGCCTATAAAATATTTTTCCTTTTTAGTGATTTTCGAAGGGTCACTACAGATTTAGATTTTAAGGACTTATGTTTAGGGTTTTAGTTTAGGAATTTAGATTTTAAATTATAAAAAAAATAAAAAAAGTTAGTATATTATATTTTTGAGTAGCTCGCTAGCTTTTCGATTCGAGTATCAAGTAGATCGGCTCGTTAAGAACTCAAGCTGAGTTCGAGCTTGAATTGAGTGCTTTGACCCAGTCGATGTCGAGTAGTTTGCGATCTGTCTCGTCTCATTTACAACAGGCCTAGTACCAGTTATGAACATCCCTAGTGATAGAAGGGTGATATTATTATAACTTTCATCTTTGGGAAGAAGAAGATAAAATCAATAAAGAAGAAAGGAATTTTGAAGAAATGACATGAATGATATGTGCTTGTCATGTCAACAAAAGGTAGTCTACAGCAACATGTAGCTGTCATACCACCTTTCTACTTTTTATTAACACTGAAATGACCAAAATAAAAACAAAAGAAAAGTTTAATGATGTGTACGATCAACCCCGTCATCCTCAAAGAAAAGAAATAAATTTATTATTATAAAAAATATAGAGTTACAAAAGATGGCTCACTCACACCAACAATAAAAATTGCCTATAGTCTATAAATGGCAGGGGTGGATGAATGTAGCCCTATAGGGGAGCATATGCATCTCCATTTTTAAAAATCATGTTTAAATTAATGTTAATTTCTTTTTTATTTTTTTTTTTAATTTAAAGTATAAAGGTAAAAATATATATATCCATTTAAGAAAAATAATATTTTGGACTCTATTCGTAAATTTTTAAATCCACTACTGATAAATGGTGTGGCTAAAAGTTAAAACACATACGTTCAATGGATCAACTTAACAACTTGCCGACTTTCCACCAACAATTAAAACACAAGCAAAAAAATATTCATTCAAAAAAGAAAAGAAAAAACAAGAAAGAACCATAATGCATACAAAAACTAAAATTTAAAAGCCAGCCAAGAAACTATAAATATTGTTGTTTTAATCATCTCCTTTTCGATTGAAAAATATAATTCAAATAACATATTTCATTTATTCCCATATCATAATTACTACAAATACTACTACCATTGCTGCTGCTAATAATAATAAACAATTACTCAATGATAAATTTCCAAAGAGTCGTTGTTCCACTTAAAAACAACAGTCTTCCTGGCAACAGATACCCCATCTTTAGCCATATCTTTGATAAAGTACATATAATAACCATATCCGGTGTCTCTCAGCTTCACAAAGTACAACTTACCGGTGTTCCCATCGACGGCTAGAATTTCCACAACCTCTTCACCTTTAGCAAGGATCCCTTCCGTCTCGACGACAAATTCGACACGACGACGGCGTAAGTGACGTTCTTGTGTAAATACAAGCGGCTGGTGTGAACTTCCGATTCGGTAACCCTTTTCTCGTAAGATTCTGCCATGATTGTGGTGTGCTTGTATTCTCCCACGTACTTGTCCTAGGTTTTATAGGAGAAAGCTCAAATCTGTCAAAGTAAATTCAAGTAATGTATTTTTTTCCCTTTTTTTTTGTTTAGATCCCTAAATTCTATTGATTCTGATTTTTCAAAGTTTCTATAAGTTTTTAGATTGTGCTTTTCGACACCTTTTCTTGTAGTAATTTATTTACTTGTAAGCCCTTTCCTTTCTTGCACGCGAAGAAAGATGTATTATTTGGTAAGTTTAAGAATTAATAATAGGGTAAAATACTTCAATCATCACTGAACTTTACTCTTTGACCTATTTTGGTCCCTGAAGTTTTAAAAAGTTTAATTTACCCACTAAACTTTATACATTGATTTTTTTTCATCACTCCTCTGTTAACCCTCTAACACCGTTATGACGTAGACCATAACATATGAAACTTCAGTGATTTAAATAGGTCAAAGAGCAAAGTTTAGTGATAATTTACATATTTTACCCACCAATTCTTATTATTTTTAGGGTAAATTACAAAAATTCACCATTCAACTTTCTTCTCAATCTTATGTTAGCCATTGAAGTTTAAAAATTTCCAGTTTAATCACTCAACTTTCGAATGTCTCATGTTTTAATCCCTATGTGATGACAGGGATTATTTTATTAGTATTTCACTATAACATGGCTTATTTTATAGTACATTACTATGCCATGTGTCTTTCAAAAAAATACTATGCCATGTGGGATTTAAAATAAAAATAATAAAATTAAACCATAATCCCAAACCCTAACCCCCAAATTATAATCTCAATCTTTTTCTTTTCACTTATGCAATATTTTTCTTCAACAAATTCCTTATCTATTCCAGTTTTCATCAATTTCAAGAGCCAACAAAAAAACCAGGCTGAAAATGACAATGCCAATGTCAATGGCCATCGATTGTTGAAGTAGTAGGTGGCGCATGGTGTCTATGAAGCCAGCTCTGCCGCCGCTCACTTCCATGGTGTCTAAAAGTTCAGTGATTTGGTTGAAGAAAACTGGTTTAGCCATTGTTTTTATTCCATTTCTTGATGCACGAAACTATTTAGGATTTTATGAGATTATTTGTTGTATTTTTATATTATTTTTAGTTTAAGGATTTGGGTTTTCTATGTTATTTCTAGTTTGAGGTGATTCGGGGTTTGGGTGTAGTGGAGTGGATGGAGGGTGGCAGGAAAGGAATGGGGTATTTAGGGTTCTGAGATTTCCTTTTTATTTTGGGGTTTGGGTGCTTGATTTGATGTTTAGGATTAGGGTTTAAAGATTTTATTTTTTTCTTTTATTTTAAATATGACATACATTAAATATTAAAAAAATATTTCATGCCGTAGAAAAATATTAATAAAATAAGTCTTGTCATCCAAGAGTGATCAAAATAGGAGTAATTTAAAAGTTAAGTGATTGAATTGAAAATTTTAAAATTTTAGTGGTCAAAATAGGAGTGAGAAGTAAGTTGAGTGATAAACAGTATAATTTAATCATTTTCTTATTCTACGTCATAACGGTGTTAAAGGGTTAACGGAAGAGTGATGAAAAAAGTCAATGTATAAAGTTCAGTGAGTAAATTGAACGTTTTAAAACTTTAGTGACCAAAATAGGTCAGAGAGAAAAATTCAGTAATAATTTACGTATTTTACACTTAATAATATATTGTCAATTATTCATAATATTAATAAAGTAAATACACATTTTTTAAATTTTTTGGTAAATGAAATTGTCAATATTTATTGTTATTACCTTTTAAAAGATTTTATTTACTTGATTAAAAATCTTTTACTCACCTCATTAACAATAGAGTGATTTGGATTGTTAGAGTTTCGATCAAATTTAGAATGTATAACTCAAATTGTTTGAATAATTCGAATAATTAACTGCATAATTTAGTTATATGTATTGTACAGTTTCGATCAAGTTAACGATTAAAAGATCACTTATGATTCGATCAGATTGATGTTTTAACAATTATTAGTAGATTCGTAGATTTTTTTTTCTCATCAAAATAAACTTTATATTTATTAAAAACCACAAACGTGATTACGACGACTCTGGTCCAAGTTGAACGCCTAGTTAAAAAACTTTTTAATCTTACATGAAAAAAGAAAGTACACCCAACATAAAGATACACGAGATAACAAACCACATCTAACAGTCAAAATACAAGAAACGAACAGCACTAACGCGCCCATCACGAAACCTCCTCGAAATGAAAAGCGACGTGAATCAAAACCCAACACCTAATCGAGAACGAACGACGCTAACCCAACTAGACTCGTTGATTTATAACCTAAATAAAAGTCTTTTTGTTAAGTTTCTAAACTCTCTTGTTGCTTTTTTAAAACCACTCGTTTATATAAGAGTAAAGTCATGTGCGTGGATGTGTCGTGCCCTTGACGTGATTGTTACTTCTATTGGAGATGTACGTTGATGTTATAGGGGTCTGTTGTTGATTATTATGATGGTATGATATTATGGTTCTATCGATATGGTGTTAAAATTTTCTTTTTATTATTTTTTCTTTATGCGTTTCGAATATTTTCTTTATTAATTTTTGTTTTTCGGTCTTATTTTGCGTTGGTTTTCTGGTACTTTGATTTTTAGATCTGTTGTGAACTTGTTGTGATAATGATTGATTCATATTATGATGCACTATTTTTCTTCTTTCAATATTCGAAGTGTAAGTATGACTAGGTTATAAAAGGAATTTTTAACGATGTACTTTCTTACCTTTAAAAAAAATCGTATACATATTTTGATAACCAAAAAGATTGCGACTGAAACGCAAAGTCATTTTCAA
The DNA here is from genome assembly GCA_019671005.1 of Hibiscus mutabilis. NCBI lineage: Eukaryota > Viridiplantae > Streptophyta > Magnoliopsida > Malvales > Malvaceae > Hibiscus > Hibiscus mutabilis. Next base: position 1,970,206 of record CM033733.1, read on the forward strand.
CATTTTCAGGGTCATGAGAAAAAATTAAAAAATAGGCCCCTATAGAATAAAAATATGTTATATTACCTTGAACAATTAATTTAATATTTTATTAATAAACTATAGGAATATGATTAAAATGCATCAAACACATTATTTTCGTTGTTTTATGAAAAAAATATAAAAAATACAGCTGGAAAAAAATAAAAGGCAAACATTAATTTATTAAATTATCACTTGAAAAATCTATAAAGCTAAAAGGTTAGAGTCTAGAATAATCTCTCATGCTACTCTCTTTGCCAGAAGCCATTGCAGAAATGAACCTAGTAGGTAAAGAAAAACCAGGCAAGTAAACGGTCGGGGGCAAATGATTTTTGTCGGTTCGATTCCACATGACATAAGTTGACTCTCCTACGTACTTCAAATTCTTGCAAAAGAACAGGCCGATGAATGTATTGTCTTTTTGTGGTGAGACTAGCCCAAAGTATAGTTCTTTTTGTTGGGGACTTGGCCCTAATGGCAACTTATTTGTTACTAGAGGACTTGGCCCAACTGCAATTTATGCATATATATATATATATATATATTGCATCTCAAATTCAATTCATCTTGTAATTATACAATTGATCTTACATAGGAATGTTTGTTGGTCAGATTTGAAGGGGATCGTTTCACTTCGCACATAATTGAATGGGGATGAACATAAATTTCACGGGTAGTAAGACGATGATGAAAATAAAAAATTAGTTCCATCGTAAATGGTGGGGCAAGTGTAAGTATGATCTTCTATCCGCTCCCTGCTACACATCATTTCTGTTTGAACACACATCCACACAATTTTTTAAGAAAGAGAGCAATCATGGAGTCATTTTTCATTTTTCACCCAATTTTAACATGCTCTCAAACATAACTCTTTCAATTTTTCAATTTTAACTTTTATGATGTTATATTTTAATTTACCAATTAAAGGGTCGCAACAACTTTTTTAAATGATGATGATTGAAATAATGTCATATGTGTGATGAAAGCTTGTACGACAAACATTTCATGTTTTTTCATAAAAATATTTGGTGTATATTTAGTTAACTAATACTTATAAATATATTATATGAAGTGACTGGAGGCGGGTATAGCGGAGATTAAGTGGGTCTTGGTACCCACGTGGGTAGTGGGATGGAGATAGTTTTAGTCTTGCAGGCCACAAATGGAGATGATTTTGGATTTTATACCCATAGCGGGTGACAGGACAGGGATAAGAATGAAATTCTTGACGATGATGAATGTGGAAAGAGCACTGCTCGCACCCGCCCCGCCCAATTAACATGCCTAATCTTGTATAATATCTAAACTACCCACAACGGTGTTCTTAACTTTTGTGTTTGAGTGCTTTTTAACTCGAGATTTTTAAGTAGTACTAACCAAATTGAGATTCAATCAACTTTAGGCACAAGAGAGTTTAAAAGAGAGAAATTTCTTAGAGATTCGAAAATATACATGATATCATCCAATTCACTGATAAATTTCTAAAAATTATCATATTTGTATACAAATGAATAAATCAAATATGGATTTTTAATGAGAAACAACATTTTTGTCTTTTAGATTTGGTCATGTGGACGAAGCTTATGGACCACAACTTGTGTACATCCTTGTTGCCTCCGCTCTTTATTAATAGTTAAGAGTTTGTCCAGAATAAATGTGGTCGTGGTCCTAACCTTATCCTGCTCCGTTCAATTATATTTTTCATAGTACCCGAATATTTAAAATTATTTATATTTGTTTATATATTTCTTTAGATTTACATTTCATATACCAAAAGATATATATTTACAACCAATCATATATCAATATCATTAAAATAAACTTCTAAAAACAAGTATAAGTAGTTGAAACTTTTAACAACAAAGTCAAAATCAAAAAATTGAAGATGAGATTTATAAAATTATTTTAATTAGTATTATCAAAAGCGAAATACATCTGCCGGTTTAATAGATTTAATTGATGACATATAACTGAAAATATTATAAATTGTTGTAAACAGATGAAACATTAAAGATCCAACTAACTGATATGAAAATTAATAATTTTATCAATTTGAATGTTAATTTTAAAAAAATCTGGAAAAATATAATTTTATTAAAATATCATAGACCCTTTAAACCTGGATTGTGTACCTCGTTAAAAACCTCTCTATTCTTAAATGAAGAAAAAGAGTACACACAACAAAAACAATAAAAAAAAGACAAGAAGTTCCCAACCTTAAATAGATAAAATGTCTATTTTAAACATTCTTTTTGAAAATTTAAAAGGATTAGTAATACAAACGAGGATATATGCATAATTTTACTTTAAAATACTTTTGAAAAAGCTAAAAGCTGCAAATTTTAACTTTTGAAAAGCACTTTTAGCCTAAAAAGCTACATATTTCTCATTGCTTTTAGTCTCAAACTAGCTTCTGGCTAAGTTCTTTTATTTTGTATTTTTTGTTTTTTAAGATATTTATTGGAGCGAACTCAATCAGTAATCATTCGCGTTTGTTGGCTCACAAAGAATAAAAGTTTGTCAGTAGTTTCAAAAGTATTTTATACTTAAGACGAGGATCGAACCATCGACCAATGATTAAGGTAAGAGAGACACTTAAAATTTCACCTAAACCTTGTGATTTAATTTATATTTCGCATTTGAAGAATCAATGAAACACATTGAAGAACGAAATAAAAGGAAAAACGGAGTTGACGCAAATCTAATCTTAAAATAACATCATTTGAATATTAAAATTGATAAAATTTTATTCAATTTATATTAATCGATCACTAAATATAAAAACAATAATTATAAAAAAAATTTAAAGTTGGCTGAGTTGCTGCTCTATGTATCTATGGGCTCATCGTCTCCCTCTTGCACTCTGCTGTCACCTTCAATCTATGTTTTTTAATTTCTTTCCCTCAAATGCCCCACGCGGAGTGGGTTTTCACTACCAGGACCCTAACTATATAGTATTTTAATAACACAAACTGTGCTGCTAGCGACGGTATCAGTTATATGTTAATTGTCGACAGTTAATAATATTTTTTATCTTTTAAATTTTACTTTTAGTTTTTATTAAGATTTTTTTGTCTTAAATTCTTTTTTTACATTTTATTGTCTGTTTTGTGATACAATTTTTTCTGCATTGTAATACGGTCATCATCTATCTCATTTGTGATAGTTTTGCGTTCGTGTAGCTATCATTATGGTGCAGGTCCCAAATTAAGGAATGTTGGCAGTCTAATATGATTAGTACTTATGTAGCAGTTTACCGACGTAATTAAAACTATTAACGAAACAGTTATGCAAGATTGCTTATGTCCATCACATCTCTTATATCACTACATAAGCTTCTAGTTGGATAGAGACGAGTAAATATTGATAATAGTTGTTGGGTTTCTAAGAAAATTGAAAGTCATGTTCAATTGAAGATTTTGATTTTTATTCATGTTCTTTGTGTTTTCATGGATTTGTTTTTTATTCACATATCATTATGGTGCATGTCCCAAATTAGGGAATATCGAAGGTCTAATATGGTTAGTACCCTTATGTGGCAGTTTACCGACATAATTAAAACTATTAACGAAATAGTTATACAAGATTATTTATGTCCATCACATCTCTTATATCACTACATAAGCTTCTAGTTGGATAAAGATAGTAAATATTGATGATAGTTGTTGGGTTTCTAAGAAAATTGAAAGTCATATTCAAGGGAAGATTTTGTTTTTTATTCACGTTCTTTGTGTTTTCATGGATTTGTTTTTTTTCTACGTTCTTAGTAGACATAGTTTCAATGTTTCTTTTATGTTTGAGGTAGGGTTGTAAACGAACCGAACGTTCAATTAACCGTTCGACGGGAAGTTCGTTTATTTATTAAACGAACGAACATGAACAAGATTTTTTGTTCGTTTAATTAAATGAACGAACACGAACAAATGGCTTGTTCGTTCATTTATGTTCATGAACGTTCGGTAATCCGTTCGTTTATGTTCATTTAAATTTATTCACATATGTCTAGGGGCGTTCAGTGTTCGATTAAAACGAACTAACCAACTGAACTAAAACAAAATTGGTTAATCTATTAGATAATTTTAGGTTTCGGCTAATGATTAAGAGTCTTTTCAAATTTCAATTATCGATTAATTCGGTTTAAAATCGGTTAATTAAATGAATTAATCGAACTAACTCAAAATATTAAATATTTAACACATTATATATGTTCGTTTGTGTTCGTTTAATTAAATGAACGAACACGAACAAATGGCTTGTTCGTTTATGTTCGTTTGTGTTCGTTTATGTTCGTTTATCATGTTAACGAACGAACATGAACGATCACGAAAAGCTCCACTCCTTAATGAACGAACATGAACAAGAAATTTTTTGTTCGTTTATGTTCGTGTTCGTTTGTTTGTTTGGTTAAAGTTAAACGAACGAACATGAACACACTCTCGTTCATGTTCGTTCGGTTCGTTTACAGACCTAGTTTGAGGTTTGTTTTGATGTACAGTTCCTTATATTTCAACTTTTGTTTTAAAAAATAATAATAATACAAACTCGAATAAATTAATTAGTATGATATTATTCAACTCTAATATAGTAAGGTATATTATATTATTCAAAAAATAATTTATTTCAAATTTTGGAGGCTTTGTTATTAGTTTGTGACAATTACAAATTTTGAACATGAACAATAAAATAGATACGACATGTTATATTATATTTTTAATTGATATGTGAACAACCTAACAATTGAATTTTATATTCTATTCACGTAGATTGTACATATCAACTTTTAGTAAAGACATTATTTTTATATCAACATGATAGAGACAATCAAATTGACTTAAGAATTTGCATGTATAATTAGCATTGGCGCTCTAGGAATTAAAAAATGGAGCTCCAAAATAATTTTTTCTCTAAATAATATATAAATTTCTTTTTTTTCTTTACACACTAAACTAAACTTTTTTAAAAAAAAGTATGTACTTAAACTAGACTTGTTTCCCCCAAAAAAATTAGGGATACAATTACTCCCTTAGGGTTTAATAGATACGCCCCCGATAATAAGTAAAATCATATTGATAAATTCAACAATTAAAATTTTAGAATATCAATCGTAGAAAAAACTTACGAATGTGTGTAAAACTCATATATCTTTACACTAATATAAGTGAATCTCTTTCCATATATAAATAGAAAACACTTATGTCACGTCCTGTACATAAATAATAATTTAAAGAAGAAAAAGCCTTAATTAGTACATAATTTTTAAAATAGTTTCTCATATTATAAAAATAAGTAAAAATTTAAGTTATAAGTTAAAAAGTGAATAAAACCTCTAAGTAAAAAACAATACCTATTCAAAATATGTAATGCTTGTCATTTTTAAATGTTACTAACATTTACTTGTAAGAGGAAAATTAAACTCTTTGGCAATTCTAAGGATTAACAGTTAACATCCTCTCATTTCCATATGATATTATATATATATGCATATAATCTTTTACTTATGTCCATATTTAGGAAAACAGTTCAAACGAACAAGAACATGTAATAATTTGACCTCTTGTGTTGTTGAATTTGTAATGACCCGTTTTATCTGGTAACCCAAACCTAAACCAAACCCGGTTCAGACCCATGACCCGACCCAAACCATAAAAACTCTAACCTTAACCCTAAAACCATTGCCACCGCCACCTCGTCTGCCGCCGTTCATCCTTGCCGCCGGCCACCAACTACCCAAAACTAAATTAAACTGAACTCCAAAATCAACCCTTAAATTAAACCCACGAACCCTAAATCTAATATGAAATCTCTAAATTAAAAAATAATAATAACCTAAACCTAATCTACCCGACATCCCCATGTCCCAACCCATACTTTCAACCATTCCAATCTGCCATATATCCCACAAAATCCAGCGCAAAACTCTCCAAAATTCAGATCTACAAAATAAGAGTATGGGTTGTTATTTTGGTTTATAAAAACCGAAAGCAAATGTAAATGATGGGGGGGGTCTTTTTTGTTCGAAAAAACAGAGAAATGGGGCTTTTATTCTGTAAAAAAAATAAAGGAGGAAGCACTTTTCAGATCGAAAAAAATCAAAAATTTTAGAAGAAAAATTTTGAAACGAAAATCCTTCTCTTGTTTTCTTTTTTGTTTGAACTCTAAAACCTTTTTTAAACAAAATCCCATTTCGAAAGCAAAAAAAAGAGGGTAAAAGGTTCGAGCCTCGCCTGTATCGGTAGCCCCGCCGTTGCTTTGCCGCCGTGAGGCCTCTGTGCCGATGACCGGCATGAAGGAGATGAGCGGCGCCGTTGTGAGGTTGAGAGAATGAGAGCTTAGGGTTAGTTTTAGTTTTTATTTTAATCAGATCAAAAATAATAATAAACCCTATATGTTTTAAACCTGCAAACCCAAAACGGCGTCGTATTAGCGTGCCCGACCCGCGGTGACCCGTTAACCCGTTAACCCGGAGAGGATCCGCATTTTTATTTAATGGGCAAATTACGCCCTTGGTCCCTATACTCCTTCCCGCATTGTTTTTCGGTATGGGCTAATTCCAGTTTTGATCCCTCCCTTTTTTAGTTTCTTTTATTTTCGCTTTTCTTTCTTTTAATTTAAGCTTGTGATTTTAATTTCAGTTTTGTTTGGTCACCTGTTTTGTGTTTATTTAATTTTAGTACTTTAGTTTTAAGTTGTTAATTTCCAGTTTATGCATTTTGCATTTGTTCCGTTTTAGTCCTATTTTTATGTTTTTGCCATGTAATTTATTTTTAATGCATTTAGTCCTTAATATTTAATTTCATAATGTTTTATATGTATTAAATTAGTTCATGCCATGCATCACTTATTATTATTATTATTAGTATTATCGTCATCATCATTATTATTATTATTATTGTTATTATTATCATATTTTATGTGTTAGATTAATATTTATGTTTGTATGTTTTAGAGTAGTATTTTATTATGTTAGTGTTTATTTATATTTTTATCGCATCGTATTTATTCTTGTTCGCCATATTTTACGTTGCACTTCGGATATATATTTTGTCAATGTGGTGCCCTTTTATTCGAGCGTAAACAGGGCCAATATCAGGCGTAGTGATGGTGGTTGGGCGTTTACTCTCGGATAACGGGGCCTTTAAAATCTACTCGCATTTATAACTAAATTTTAATTTAATCGTCACTTTAATCTAGAAAGTCTAATATTAATAAAGCGGTAATTATTAAAGTACCAATTTTGGGCGGTGTAGGGGTGCTAATCCTTCCCCATCCGTAACTGACTACCAAACCCATCAATTTTAAATATCTGGTTTTTACGGTGTCCGGTCCACCTTGAGTGACCGGTGGCGACTCCATTTTTAAATAAAATATGGTTTTGCAAAACTCCCACGCGGAAGACATTATTTTCAAAATAAAAGTAAAACAAAATAAAAACCTTCTTTTTTAGCGACAGGGACATCGCTACAGATGGCGACTCCGCTGGGGACATTTTTGTTTTTTCAAAAAATAAGAGAGTCAAGCTTTTTTCAAATAATTAATGCTTTATTAATATCAAAAATTCTGAATTAAAGTGACTATTAAAGTAACATTCGGTTATAATTGTGCGTTTATTTTAACGCATTTAAAATTTGGCATATAAACCCGTCATTTTTAAGTGGGGGAAAACGCTAATGCTTTCGTGAGGATATCGTTCCTCCGTGTAAGCCTAGGAAGTACCTTCGGGGCTCGAGTACCTTATGCTTTCGTAAGGATATCGTTCCTTCGTGCAGGCATAAGCGAATGGGTCCCCCTGAATTGAACCCGGTTGAAAGGAGCCTATAATGGGTGATGATCGGGGGCTTTGCTACTCTTAGTAGAGGACAACAAGGACAATTCGGGTACCTCTTAGCACCAAAACTGCATATAGTAAGCCGTAGGAGCCAACCTTTTAGAGCCATGTGAAACTCTGCCCGATTAGTGGTCACCCTATTTAGGCTCTGATGCCTTATTTCTTGTTTATGTACAGTTTTTTAATTACTCCATTTTTGTCATATTTATCATTTGTTTCATTTAATAATTTTATTTGGTACTAACTCGTTTCATTTTATTCTCATCGCATTGATTTCATTTGCATCATTACACAACATCATCACAATCTTAATTTTGCATTGCATTCACACAAATCATTTTTCATTTAAGACACATTTTGCATATAGATGCATCAATTTTAAAATCGGTCATCGGGATGTCCCGCGTCATTAATACCAGAGAAAGCAAAATCGGCCAATTCAGCACCATTACCAAACCTCCACAAGAACTCAGTCTGGGGGCATCTCTCGACAAGTGCCAAATTCCAACACTCACCCTTCACTCTTCATCACCGAAATTAACCCACCACATTTCATCCTTCAGAAATCATTCACACTCACCATTTCCAACCGAAAACACAATAAAGTTTTTTCTATCCTCACTACCATCGCTACCCATCGACCAAAATACTCGAACAAAGAACCCCTCATTTCACTACCTGAACCCTTATGTTTGAGTCCTTTTGAACTCTCGACTTACCATCACCCGACAACCAAGCCCTTCAACTCTACCATTCTACCCAAAGCCATTCAAAAAAACCGAAAGCCGAGCAAAACTTTGCTACCCTTCTTTTGGAATCATACCTCCACATCCCAAATGCTAAACACCAATCGCCATCTACAACGTTCCACCTAATCCGAAAGTGATAAGCGGCCATGAACCAACATGACAAATCATAAACCCAACTTAAGAGGCAACACAACGCGTTCACGAGAGCACTAAAAGTCATCCAAAAAGGCGACAATGCAACTCAAAGCTGAAACATGCTACAAAGGCATTCCCAGAACAATATGTAAAAGTTTGGGGGGCATCTAAACAGGAAAATGAGTCCAAAGAAGATGTTCGAAGCCGAAAGAGGTTGGGGCACCACCACACAAAGGGCCAAGATCCCAACATGACCAATCGAGAATCAGGGGCATCCCTTTGAAGACAAAAAAAAATCAAATCATGTCGCATTTATGCATTTAGTTGCATTCATCTTGCATTGAATCATTCTTGCATACATCATACATTTATATTAGGTGCATACAATTAAGTCATCATACATTTAGGATAGACACGTGCATTTAGGCATAAAATTAGATGCATTAATAATGTATTTTCTCTTATACATAACAGGTCTACGAAAGGGATCGAAGAGTCTCAGCCATAGGGGCAACAACACGACGGCCAACCTTAGTCTTAGAGGAGGCCAAACACAAAGAGGATGCTGAAACATCAATAAAAGGTAATAGTGACAAATTTTGTGAACATTTACTGATTAATGATTTTTTTTTTCATTTTCAGGTCATACCTCTCCGCCAATAGAGCCGTAGAAGTAGCCTTTTTCAGATCTGACCTTCGTCATTGTTGATAGGTTAACATTTCCAGATTTTGCTTTACCGCTGATGGTGCAGCAGTATAGACTTCCTGAAGATCTCGTTTCTCCATTGATGGTGTAACAGATCCGAACCTTTCCCCAAGCAGATCGAATTTCTATTCAGGTCTTGTTTCTCCGCTGACGGTGCAGCCAGACCTAATTTTTCTCAAGTTTTACTTCTTTGTACAGTTCAAGAAAAAAGAAAAAAATCATCAAAAAAAGAATTGAAAATTTTTGAAAAAAAGAGAAGAATTCAAAGAAAAATTGAAAAAATAAAAAAAATCAAAAATCTAAAATGAAAAAATCAAAAGAAAATTTATCAACTTTCATCGCTCGATCTAGACCCTCTGCTGATGGAGTGGCTAGGTCCAAGCCGTCGTCCTCAGATCATGCTCTCCGCTGATGGTGTAGCCGGTTCCAGGCTGTCATTATCTGATCCAGTCCTCCACTGATGGAGTGGCCGGGTCCAAGCTGTCGTCGTCCTCAGATCCTACTCTTCGCTGATGGTGTAGCCGATTCTAGATCGTCATTATCCGATCCAGTCCTCCGCTAATGGAGTGACCGGGTCTAAGCTGTCGTCGTTCTCAGATCCTACTCTCCGCTGATGGTGTAGCTGGTTCTAGGTCGTCATTATCCAATCCAGTCCTCCGCTGATGGAGTAGCTGGGTCCAAACTCTCATCATCCTCAGATCATGCTCTCCTCTAATCGTGTAGCCAGTTTCAGGTCGTCATCATCCGATCCAGTCCTTCGCTGATGGAATGGCTAGGTTCAAGCTGTTGTCGTCCTCTAATCTTGCTTTCCGCCGATGGTGTAGCCGATTCTTGGTCGTCATTATCTGATCCAGTCCCTCTGCTGATAGAGTGGCTAGGTCCTAGTTGCTGATACCCTACTTCTCCGCTGATAGTGTAGTAGGGTTCCAGTTAATGTTCTGCTTCTCCGTTGATGGCGAGTATGGTCCAAAATGTTATTATTCGATCTTACCCCTCCGTTGATGGCGAGGTTAGATCCAACTTTACTAATTTTCAAGATCTCTTTATTAATGTTGTAGCTAAAAAACAAATCAAAGAAAAAAGAAGAACAAAATAAGAAGAAGTCAAAAAAAGAAGAAAAAAATGATGAAAAATCAAAAGAAAATTTATCCACTTTCATCGCCCGATCTAGTCTCTCCGCTGATGGAGTGGCTAGGTACAAGCTATCGTCGTCCTCTGATCCTGCTCTCCGCTGATGGTGTAGCCGGTTCCAAGTCGTCATTATCCGATCTAGTCCTCCGCTGATGGAGTGGCTAGGTCCAAGCTGCAGTCGTCCTCTGATCCTGCTCTTCGCTGATGGTGTAGCCGGTTCCAGGTCGCCATTATCCGATCCAGTCCCTCCGCTGATGGGGTAGTTGAATCCATGTTACCAACGTTCTCCGATCTTACTTCTCCGTTGATGGAGTAGTAGGGTCCAACATCTATCTTTCGACCCAGTCTATTCGTCGGTGTTGTAGCCAGGTCATTTTTACTCTCGTATTACCATGATGAAAAATAAGAAAGAAAAGGAAAATATGAAAAAAAAAAGAAACAAAAAATGAGTAAATAAGGAAAAAGTTGTCAGTTTTCTGATCTTGCCTCTCGTCAGAGTTGTAGTTGGATCAGACATCAGAACTTTCGTCCATCGATCCTGCCTCTTCGTCAGTGTTGCATCTGGATCAAGTTTTGTAGACCCTGCATCTTCGTCGGTGTTACAGCTGGGTCAAGTTTTCTTAGGAATCACATCGTCATCAATAATGTAGTGAGTCGCACTCATTTTGCTTCCCAAATAGACCACCTCCCGTTTTGAAGATTTTGCTTCCTCCAAGAGTGACAAAGTAAATCAACCAAGACAAAAAAAGAAGACCCGCGTCAAAGAGAAAGAATATCTATCGAAGAAAGAAGACACACTCCAAAATGAGGAGCTCAGCCGGACCAGACAAAACGAGTCATTTTTAGTCTTTGCTCTATCGCCGTTACACAACAATGAGCAAAGAGGGGCAACTGTAATGACCCGTTTTATCTGGTAACCCAAACCAAACTCGGTTCAGACCCATGACCCGACCCGAACCATAAAAACCCCAACCTTAACCTTAAAACCACTACCGCCGCCACCTCGTCTACCGCCGTTCATCCTTGCCGTCGGCCACCAACTACCCAAAACTAAATTAAACTGAACCCCAAAATCAACCCTTAAATTAAACTTATGGACCCTATATCTAATATGAAACCCCTAAATTAAAAAAATAATAATAACCTAAACCTAATCTACCCGACATCCCATACTTTCAACCATTCCAATCTGCCATATATCCCACAAAATCCGGCGTAAATCTCTCCAAAATTCATATCTGCAAAATAAGAGTATGGGTTGTTATTTTGGTTTATAAAAACCGAAAGCAAATGTAAATGATGGGGGGTCTTTTTTGTTCGAAAAAACAGAGAAATGAGGCTTTTATTATGTAAAAAATTAAAGGAGGAAGCACTTTTTAGATCGAAAAAAATCAAAAATTTCAGAAGAAAAATTTTGAAACGAAAATCCTTATCTTGTTTTCTTTTTGTTTGAACTCTAAAACCTTTTTTAAACAAAATCCCATTTCGAAAGCAAAAAAAAAGAGGGTAAAAGGTTTGAACCTCACCTATATCGGTAGGGCCGTTGTTGCTCCGCCGCCGTGAGGCCTCTGTGCCGATGAGCGGCATGAAGGAGATGAGCGGCGCCGTTGTGAGGTTGAGAGAATGAAAGCTTAGGGTTAGGTTTAGTTTTTATTTTAATCAGATCGAAAAAAATAATAAACCCTATATCTTTTAAACCTGCAAACCCAAAACGACACCGTATTAGCGTGCTCGACCCACGGTGACCCGTTAACCCGGGGAGGATTCGCGTTTTTGTTTAATGGACAAATTACGCCCTTGGTCCCTATACTCCTTCCCGCATTGTTTTTCGGTATGGGCTAATTCCAATTTTGATCCTTCCCCTTTTTAGTTTCTTTTATTTTCGCTTTTCTTTCTTTTAATTTAAGCTTGCAATTTTAATTTCAGTTTTGTTTGGTCACATGTTTTGTGTTTATTTAATTTTAGTACTTTAGTTTTAAGTTGTTAATTTCCAGTTCGTGCATTTTGCATTTGTTCCGTTTTAGTCCTATTTTTATGTTTTTGCCATGTAATTTATTTTTAATGCATTTAGTCCTTAATATTTAATTTCATAATGTTTTATATGTATTAAATTAGTTCATGCCATGCGTCACTTATTATTATTATTATTATTATTATCATCATCATTATTATTGTTGTTGTTATTATTATCATATTTTATGTGTTAGATTAATATTTATGTTTGTATGTTTTAGAGTAGTATTTTATTAAGTTAGTGTTTATTTATATTTTTATCGCATCGTATTTATTCTTGTTCGCCATATTTTACATTGCACTTCGGATATATATTTTGTCAATGTGGTGCCCTTTTATTCGAGCATAAACGGTGTCAGTATCAGGCGTAGTGATGGTGGTTGGACGTTTACTCTCGGATAACGGGGCCTTTAAAATCTACTCGTATTTATAACTAGATTTTAATTTAATCGTCACTTTAATCCGGAAAGTCTAATATTAACAAAGCGGTAATTATTAAAGTACCAATTTTGGGCGGTGTGGGGTGCTAATCCTTCCCCATCCGTAACCGACTCTCAAACCCATCAATTTTAAATCTCTGATTTTTACGGTGTCCGGTCCACCTTGAGTGGCCGGTGGCGACTCCCTTTTTAAATAAAATACGGTTTTGCAAAACTTTCACGCGAAAGACATTATTTTCAAAATAAAAGTAAAACAAAATAAAAACTTTCTTTTTAGCAACAGGGACATCGCTACATAATTAATGAGGGTTTTTTCTTTTTTTCCTTTTCTTATACAGTACTAATTCTTTGCAAGACACCAATCTTATCGGCTTCTTGTTTTCAACTGTTCCCTGAATTTGATGCAATTTTCCTTTCTTTTTCCTTGTCATCTCTGCTGTTTGAAAAAATTAATAATGCTGTCTCTCTGCAGCATAGTACTCTCCAAGGAGACTAATCTTATCTGCATCATTGACTGTCTTTTTTTTTTTGTTTTATGAAGAAAAGTTCTCTCTTTTATGGATAATTGGATATAGATCTGAAGCTGCTGATGTTGTTCTTCTTGGTTTTTCCCTTGGGTTTTTTGCTTTGTATATATGCATGGTATGATTATGGTTATTTTATTAATGAAAACACTCGCATTATTAGTTTCTAACCACTGTTGTCTTGTCTGTCGTTCTCATATTTGTTGTATTTTTGGATTCATTTCTGTTTTTTTATAGAACTGTGAGTTGGAGCATGAGGAAACAAAGCAATGGCGGGTGAGACATTCCAGACGAGCTTTGTTCAGGTTCAGACCATATTGGAACAGAACAGGCTGCTGATCAATGAGATAAACAAGAACCATGAGTCCAAGATCCCCGACAACTTGGGAAAGAATGTTGGGTTAATTAGGGAGCTAAACAACAACGTTAGAAGAGTGGTTGACCTTTATGCCGATCTATCAAGTTCTGTCACGAAATCCCTAAACCACAAAAATCCTCAACCCTAGACACTCAAAACTAACCCCTATAACCACCTAAATCCTAAATCATAAACCTTAAACCCTAAAATCTTTTTAAGTGAGTATTAGTTACCTTAAACACCCTAAATTAATGAAGTACAAGTTTTTAAGAATGAAATTAATTTTATTTTAGTTGATTCCATTGAAAAGTAAAATAAGTATCAATGATGAAAATCTTGTTGGTTCTTATATGCAACCACCAGGGTTGAGTATAGCAAAACTCTTTTTATTATTATAATTTTTTTATTTTATTTCTTAACAGAAAAAAAAAATTGTTAGCATTGAAAGAAACTTTAATTCGATTGCAAACCATGCAACATTTGAAAGAGACGTTTTCCCACCAAATCATCCTTACTCTCATTATCCACTCAAAATAAGCAAGCAATACGTTACTTCTCAAACTAATTATATGATCCTTCAAACAACATGTCAAAACCATAAGATATGACGAATGCATATCGTCGACCCCAACCTTCTCCAAAAAAAGAATTTATTATTATAAAAAAAAACTATAGAAGTTGCAAAAGAAGACTCGCTCATACTATTGACATTGGCTGCTTATAGTTTCTACTGATGGTGTGCTTAAGACACATATCTTCGGTAGATCAACTTAATAATATGTCGTCTGTCTAACAACAATTAAATCACAAACAAGGGAGTATTAAATAGTTTTAATCATCTATTATTCTATTGAAATATATAATTCAAATAACATATTTCATTTATTCGCATATCATAATCACTACTAATACTACTACCATTGCTGCTGCTGCTAATAATAATAAACAAATTACTCAAAGATAAATTTCCAAAGAACCGATGGTATAATTCCACTTAATAACAACAGTGTTCCCGGCAACAAATGTCCCTCGGACCCCGTACAAAAAATAACCATATCCGACATCTTTCAGCCTCACAAGGTATAAATCAAGGGTGGTAGGATCGAAGGCCGGAATTTCCACACATTCTTCACCTCTAGCAAGGATCTCCTTCTTACTCGACGACAAGTTCGATACAATGACCGCGTTGGTGTCGTTCTTGTTCAAACGCAGGCGATGGTATTGAGCATCCGTATTGGTAATTGTTTTCTCCAATGATGCTGCCATGGTTGTGTTGTGCTTGTATTCTTCCACACACTCGTGTTAGGTTTTATAGTGAAAGATCAAACCAGTCAAAGTAGATTCAAGTAATTTATTTCTTTCCTTTTTTTGTTTAGAACCCTAAATTCCATTGATTATGATTTTTCAAAGTTTCTGAAAGTTTTTAGATTCGAATTCTTCAGATTCTGCTTTTCGACATCTTTTCTTGTAGTAATTTGTTTACTTGTAATTCCTTTCCTTTCTTGCACGTGAAGAAAGGTGTATTATTTGGTAAGTTTAAGAATTATTATTTAATATATTTCCAATTATTCACAATAAAATATCTCATTAATGGAGTAAATAAACTTTTTTAAAAGTTTTTTTGGTAATTAAAATTATCAATATTAGTTTCTTAAATGTCAATTTTAATTTTTGGGTTTTGCAAGTAAAGTTTTCTGTTAAAAATATTAAAGTTTTTATGCGTAGCTCTCAGGATTATATATAGTAAAACCCTTAATTTTTTAATAGCCAGCAAAACTCTTAATTATATATTAAACATCTTACTACATTCTATTGAAAAGGAAAATAAAGATTAATTATAGGAATTTATTAATTTTTATGCATAGCCTTAATGACTTCATATAGCAAAACTCTAATACTTTTTATTGAATTTACATAATGAATTTTAAATACACATATTATCTTTGTACTTCATTTCTCTTTTATATTTATTGTTATGTTTATGATTAGGGTAAGCAAAAATTAACTCGATTTCAGAAAAGAAATGATTAGATTTTCAAATTGAGTAATTCGGGTTACTTTAGTTAAATAATTTATCTCAAATTTAGAAAAAAATATATCATGTGTCTGGCTTACCACATCAGCCATAGTCTCATCCAATGAAAATCACTCACTTCACCATTATTTTCCCCTGTCATTTTTTCCAAACAATGAATCTTCATTAATGTTTTTCCATGTCATTTAAAAAATAATTTTTTTGAAGTTATTATATTATTGGATTAATGACATAGAAAATAATGGTGAAGTGGATGGTTTTCACTGGATGAGACAACGGCTGATGTGGTAAATCAGACCCATGATATAATTTCTCCAAACTTAGAGCGTATAATTCAATTTATTTGAATAATTTAAATAATTAACTACTTAAATCGGTTATATTTCTCATGCACAATTTTAGTCAGGTCAATATTTAAAGATCATTTGTGATTTGATTGGGGCGATGCGTGAGGACTCGTAGATGTTGGTTATAAGTTATAAGTATCGGTTAATGATCTCACTAATATAGTAATTTGGGTCAAGACACGGGCCACCTTTTTTACTAAATGATGATATGAGTATCTTGTTATGAACAGTCCTAATGATAGAGGGGTAAAATTATTAAAACTTTCTTTTTTGAAGGAAGAAGATAAAATACAAAAAGAAAATGAATAAATGACGTGGATGACATAGGACAATCATGTCATTATTAATGCTCGAGTGACCAACATAGGAACAAATTGAAAGTTTAGTGATTAAATTAAAAACTTTTAAACTCAAATGAGAAAAATAGAAATGAGAAAAAGTTGAGTGATGAAATTATTATTTTACCCTTGATTATATTGGTTTGATTTAAAATTTTAAAAATCGACTTATAAGAATACTTTTATATAGATTAACCACTCAATTTTTGCACTAAAAAAATCAGTTAAAACTTCAATTTTTCTAAATATATAAATTTTATATAAAAGATATTAAAAACACTATTTTAAAATACAAAAGTAAAGAATATTAACACTATTTTAAAATGAGAAAAACTTCAATACACAGTCTATTTTACACATACCTTTTAGTTTTAGGGGTTATGAGTTTAGTTTAGGGTTTAGAGTTTAGGGGTTTGGGTTGTAGGGTTTAGAATTTACGGTTAGTGTTTATAATTTAGGGGTTAGGGTTTGGGGTTTATTTTTTAGGGTTTAAGTTTATTTTTTATTTATAGTAGAAATAGACAAGCTTGTGTAAAATAAATTTTACACAGCATGTGTATCAAATTTAAACTCTTTTAAAATAGTATTTTTCCATGATTGCGTTGTGCTTGTATTCTTCCATGCATCCGTCCTAGGTTTTATAGGAGAAAGATAAAATCAGTCAAAGTAAACTCAAGTAATGTATTTTTTTCCTTTTTTTTTTTGTTTAAAACCCTAAATTCCATTAATTCTGATTTTTCAAAGTTTCTATAAGTTTTTAGATTCTGCTTTTCGACACATTTTTCTTGTCTTTCTTGCACGTTGTAGCGATGTCCCTCTCGCAAAAAAAAGATGTGTTTTGGTTTTTTTTATTTTTAAAATATTGTTTTCCGTGGGATTTTTATAAAACCTGTGTTTTTATTTAAAAATAGAGTCGCTACCGGCCACTTAGGTAGGCCAGACACCGTAAAAACCAGAGATTTAAAATTGATGGGTTCGGGAGTCGGTTACGGATGGGGAAGGATTAGCACCCCCACACCGCCCAAAATTAGTACATTAATAATTACCGCTTTATTAATATTAGACTTTCCGGATTAAAGTGACGATTAAATTAAATTTTGATTATAAGTGCAAGTAGATTTTAAAGGCCCCGTTATCCAAGAATAAACGACCAACCACTATCACTACGCCTGTACTGGCCCCGTTTACGCTCGGATAAAAGGGCACCGCATTGACAATTAATATATTCCGAAATGCAAACTTAAAAAAACATGTCAAATATAAATAAATACATTGCGATAAAATATAAATAAATGCTAACATAATAAAACATTAATATAACATAAATACATAAATATCAGTCACATAAATAAAACGAATCTAACAAATAATAATAATAAAAGTGATGCATGGAATGAACTAAATTAACATATATAAACAATATGAAATTCAATATTAAGGACTAAATGCATTAAAATTAAATTACATGGTAAAAATTAAGGGACTAAAATGTACTAATATTAAACTATACGGCAAACATAGCAAATATCATAGGACTAAAATGAACATAATATGAAACATGAGGAAATAAGCATGAACTAAAAAAATAACAAGCTGAAAGTTAAATATTAAATGCAGTGACCAAATTGAAATAAAAATTAAAAGCTAAAACAATGACTAAACTAGACACGCATGAAAACTTAAAGGATCAAAAGCAAAATTATACCACGGACGGAAATGTAAACGAGAAGAAAAAGAGGGCATCTCTGTAATTAGACCCTTTCACAAAAACGCGGGTCCTCCCCTGGGTCAGGGTCACCGCGCGGGTCGGGTCTCCAATGCGACGTCGTTTTGCTTTTGCTGAAGCCGGTAAAACAAGGACAAGGGTTAATTTTTGTTATTCGAAGCAAATAATAAAACCCTAAAATGTTTTTATTAGCCCTCATTTTCTCTCAAAGCTCATCCTCTCTTCTCTCATACGAGCGACAGCTGTCCCCCTCTCGCTTCGCGGCCGTTCATCGGCCAATGGCCTCACGGCGAGGAAGAGATAATCGTCAGCGAACTCAGAAAGACTGGTAAACTTTGACTCCTTCCTTTTTTTCTGTTCGACCCGGGTTTGAAAAAAACCTAAAAGAGAATTTGGCTTTGAAACTAGAAACGGGATTTAAACTTTGATTCAAACAACACTATTTTTTTGTTTTTGAAATTTTATTAATGCTTCAAAAATCCCCTTGCAAGATTTTTTTTAAATTCCCCTCCTTACAAGATTTTTCAGAACTGAAAAGCTCAAAAACTCCATGTTTTTTTTCTTTTTTTCTCTAATTTTTTGAACTTTTTTTCTCCAACTGATTACATGGGTTTATAATGCCCATTTTTTTACAATAAAATACTAACTACCCCTATTTTTAAATTTAACATGCAGATTTGGTGGAAGCGAGCCGGATTTTCTGGGTATGGTGAAGACAGGGTATGGGTTTAGGGTATGGGGCCGGCAGAGGGTTAGTTGATTTTTGATTATTTTATATTTGGTTACATTTAGGGTTTTGGGATTATATTCGGGGTTTGTTTAGGGATTCGGGTTGTTTGTGGTTATGGTTTTGGAGTTGGTTGCCGGAAATGGTGAACGGTGGCGGCATCGGTGGCTGCGACAGCGGCGACCGGATGAGCAGAGGCGGCGACGGCAGATGAGGGTATTAGGGTTAGGTTTTTAGGGTTATTTGGTTATCGAGTCGGGTTAGGGTTTGGATCCTGGTAGGTTTGATTCGGGTCGGTTTGGTTGAGTTGGGTTAAAACGGGTTATTACACACGTGAAAAAATTTGTATTATTTGGTAAGTTTGAGAATTAATAATACATTGTCAAATTTATTCACAATAAAATGTCTCATTAATAAAGTAAATACACATTTTTAAAGGTTTTTGGTAAATAAAATTGTCAATATTTATTGTTATTACCTTTTGAAAGATTTTATGTACTTAATTAAAAAACTTTTACTCATCTCATTAACAATAGAGTGATTTGAATTGTTAGATCAAATTTAGAATGTATAACACAAATTGTTTGAATAATTAACTACATAGTTTAGTTATATTTATTGTGTACAGTTTCTATCACATTAACGATTATTGTTACTTCTATTGGGGATACGCGTTGATGTTATAGGGGTCTGTTGTTGATTATTGTGATGGTATGACATTATAGTTCTATCGACATGGTGTTGGAATTTTCTTTCCATTGTTTTTTTTTTCTTTATGCGTTTCGAATGCTTTCTTTATTAATTTCTGTTTTTCGGTCTTGTTTTGACGTTGGTATTCTTGTACTTTGGTTTTTGAATCTGTTGTGAACTTGTGATAATGATCGATTTATATTATGATGCACTATTTTTCTTCTTTCACTATCCGAAATGTATTTTAGTATGATTAGGTTATGAAAGGAATTTTTAACGATATATTCTCTTACCTTTCAAAAAGAATCGTATACGTATCATGATAACCAAAAAGATTGCGACTGAAATGAGCCAAGTACGTAAAGCAAAACCATGCAAGTTCACGGTCGGAGGACATGATTTTTGTTAGTTCGATCCCACATGACATAAGTTGACCCTCCTATGTACTTCAAATTCTTGCAAAAGAGCAGGCCGATGAATGTATTTTCTTTTTTGTGGTGACACTAGCAGGGGCGGATTTTGACTATCCAAGTTGAAGGGGTTATTAATTTTTTTTAAATTTAGATGTTTAAACTAAAACTTTCAGAAAAAAAGAGATTTAATGAAAAAATTTCGGGAGGCTTGATTAAAATTATTCAACAAAATTTGAAATATAATAAAAAAATTAAAATTTTTGAGGGGGTTAAATTAAAAATTTTAGAATTTTCCAAGAAACAAAAGTTACTTCTCTAAATTTTGGGAGCCAAATCCCCTTGAGCTCTCACAAAAGTCCGCCTCTGGAGACTAGCCCAAAGTATAGTTCCTTTTGTTGGGGACTTGGCCCTAATGGGAATTTACTTGTTACTAGAGGACATGGCCCAACTGCAATTTAAGCATATATTGCATCCCAAATTCAATTCATCTTGTAATTATACGAATGATCTTATATAAGAATGTTAGTGGGCCAGATTTGAAGGGGATCCGTTTCACTTCACACTTAATTGTGTGAGGATAAGCACAAATTTTACGGGTAATAAGACGAAGATGAAAATAAAAATTATTTCGGTTTTATTATATAGAAAATCTATTTTTAATAGTTATTTAGAAAAAAGATCCATATCCAAAGTTATCTTGAAAAATGACCCCCAAATTGTCCACATACGAAGACTTCGTTTTTTGCAAAACGCGAGGTCGAACCTCTCTTTCTGCAAAACGCGAGTTCCACATTAAGTAAGTTAGTAAAAAAAGAAAAAATTAATTTCTCGCAATTTTTAACATGGAACTCGCTTTTTGTAGAAAGCGAGGTTCAAACTCACTTTTTGTAAAAAGCGAGGTCTTCTTACGTAGACAATTTGGGGGTCATTTTTTAGATAACTTTGAATATGAGTCATTTTTCTAGATAACTATTAAAAATGGATTTTTTATATAATAACGCCAATTATTCCCGTCAAGAATGATGGGACAAGTTAGGTATGATGTAGTATATGTCCCAACCCATCCTCACCTGCTACACATCATTTATGTTCGTTTAATATACATAATAAACATATTTAAAAAATTAATTTTGATAACATACTTTCAAACACCGCTCTTTCAGTTATTCAATTTTAACTCGTATTGATGTTATATTTTAATTTACCAATTAATGGGCCGCATCAATTTTTGTTAAATGATGGTGATTGGAATAATGTCACATATGTGATAACAGCCCGTAAGACAAGCATTTCATACTTTTTCATAAAAACACTTTTTTTTATATTTATTTAACTAATACTTATAAATCTACCTCAAAAAAAATTAATACTTATAAATATATTATATAAAGTGGTTGTGAAGCGGGTATAACAGAGATTAAGCGGGTCTCGATACCCACGTGGCTAGTGGAATGAAGATGATTTTAGTGTTGCAGGCCACGAGCGGAGATATTTTGGATTATATACCTGTAGCAGATAGCAGGACAATGATAAGAATAAAAATTGTTGACGATGATGGATGTGGAGAGAGCACTTTCGCACTCGCCCCTCTTAATTAACACGCCTAATCCTGTATAATATCTAGACTACCCACAACGGTGTCCTTAAACTTTTGTGTTTGAGTGCTTTTCAACTCACGATTTTTAAGTAGTACCAACCGAATTGAAATTCAATCAACTTTAATCACAAGAGAATTAAAAAGAAAGAAATTTCTTAAAGATTCGAAAATATCCATGATATCATCCAATTCACTCATAAATTTCTAAAAAATATCATATTTGTATACAAATGTATAAATCAAATATGGAATTTTAATGAGAAACAACATTTTTGTCTTTTAGATTTGGTCATGTGGACGAAGCTTATGGACCACAACTTATGCACATCCTTGTTGCCTCCGCTATTTATTAATAGTAAACAGTTTGTCAAGAATAAATGCGGTTGTGGTCCTAACCTTATCCTGCTCCATTCAATTATGTTTTTTTCCATAGTACCTTAATTTTAAAAATTATCTTTATTTATTATATATTTCTTTATGTTTACAACAAATCATATATTAATATCATTAAAAAAATTTAAAACAAGTATAAGTCAAAATAAAAATAAAAAACTAAAGGAAGATGAGATTTATAAAATTATTTAAATTAGCATATCAAAAGCGAATTATTTCATAGGTTCAATTGATGACATATAACTGAAAATGTAATAAATTGTTGTGAACAGATGAAAAATTAAAGACCCAACCAACTGATATGAAAATCGATAATTTTATCAATTCAATCGTTAATCTAATTCTTATTAAGTTGTTTTATCTTGTATTTTTTGTTTCTTAAGATATTTATTGGAGCGAACTCAATAACTAATCATTCATATTCTGTTGGCTCATATAAAGATAGACGTTGGTCACACTTTTTTGAAATATTTTATACCTAGAACGAGAATCGAGCTACCAACCAATAATTAAGGTATGAGAGACTCTTGAAATTTATCTAAATCTTGCGATTTAATTTATATTTTTCATTTGAGGAATGAACGAAACACATTGAAGAGCGAAATAAAAGGGAAAACGGAGTTGACGCAAATCTAATCTTAAAATAACATCGTTTGAATATTAAAATTGATAAAATTTTATTCGATTTATATTAATCGATCAAATAATAATTATAAAAAATTAAAGTTGGCTGAGTTGCTGCTCTATGTATCTATCTGGGGGCTCATCGTCTCCCACTTGCACTCTGCTGTCACCTTCAATCTATGTTTTTTAATCTCTTTCCTCATATCCTCCACGTGGAGTGAGATCCCACTTGCAGTCAAATACTTGTCTCTTTCAGTATTCCTCCCACACTAAATTATCAGAGGTACTAAAATATTTACAGTGACACCTAACTAGGACAATTTTAATCAATATTTCTTTTTATTATTTAATTAAAAGAATGATTTTTATTTAGGATTATTTAGAAAAATAATTCTTGTCAAGTTCACGTAAAGTAAACTCGCATTTTATAAAAAGCGAGTTTTAAACTTGCGTTCTATTAAAAACGAGTTTTATGTTAAAAAATACGATAAATTAACTTTTTTATCATCTTATTCAGCACGAAACTCGCGTCATATAAAAAGCGAATTTGTCTTACATTGTCGATTTGAGGGTCATTTTTCCAAATAATCCTAGATGGAATCATTCTTCTAATTAAATAATAAAAAAGGATATTGATTTAAAATTGTCCCCTAACTATATAATATTTTAATAACACAAGCTATGATGCTAGCAACGATATCAGTTATATGTTCGTTGTTGATTATTGATAATTTTTTTATCATTTAAATTTTACTTTTAGTTTTTACTAAGATTCTTTTTTGTCTTAGATTCTTCTTTTACGCACATTTTGTTTTGTCTCTTTTTGTGACAAGATTTTTTCTGCCTTGTAGTACGGTTATCATCTACCTTTTTGTGATAGTTTTGCGTTCGTGTAGCCATTATCATGGTGCACGTCCCAAATTAGAGAATGTCGGCGGTCTAATATAGTTGTGGCAGTTTGCTGACGTAATCAAAACTATTAACGAAACAGATGTGCAAAATTACTTATGTCCATCACATCTCTTATATCACTACATAAATATCTAGTTAGATAGAGACGAGTAAATATAAATGATAGTTATTGAGTTTATAAGAGAATTGAAAATCATGTTCAAGGGAAGATTTTGTTTTTTTTATTTACGTTCTTTGTGTTTTCATGGGTTTTTTTTATACGTTCTTAGTGGACATAGTTTCAAAGTTTTTTATGTTTGAGGTTTGTTTGTTGTACGTTTCTTTAAATAATTAGCGGAAGATAATATAGTAAGGTATATTATATTATTTAAAAAAATAACTTACTTCAAATTTTGGAGGCTTTGTTATTAGTATGAGACAATCACAAATTTTAAACACGAACAACAAAACAGAAATGACATATTATATCAAATTTTAAACTAACACGTAGACAATCTAACAATTGAATTTCAAGTTCTATTCACGTAAATTATACGTGTCAATTTTAAGTAAAAACATTATTCTTATGTCAACGTGATAGAGATATCAGATTGACTTAAGAATTTGCATGTATAATAAGTAGTGGCAGATCTCAAAATTTAAAAATAAAACCCTAAAATAATTTTGTCTTTAAATGATATGCAAATTTCTTTCCTTTTTCCTTTACACACTAAAGTAAACTTTAAAAAAATACTTAAACTTGTCTTGTTTTCTAAAAAAATAAGGATACAATTGCTCCCCTTGGGGGCTTAATAGATAGGCCCATGATAATAAGTACAACCATATTGGTAAATTTAACAATTAAATTTTTAGAATATCAATGTAGAAAAAACATATATATTTTTGCACTAATATAAGTGATTATCTTCCCATATATAAATAGAAAACACTTATGTCACGTCCAGTACATAAATAATAATATAAAGAAGAAAAAACCTTAATTATTATACATAAATTTTAAAATAGTTTATCATATTATAAAAAATAAGTAAAAATTTAGGGTCTGTTTGATTTTAGAAAATATTTTTTTATTTATTTTTATTTTTAAAAAGTAATTTTTATTTTTATTTTTTTAAAAATTTAAAAACATGCTTGGTTAATAGGTATGGAAATTTGTTTTCAAAAATGAAAATAGAAAAAATGTATTTGGTATTTAGCTTTTCTAAATAGAAATAAAAAATAATTATTAAATAATTAAAATAAAATATAGTTAGAAAAATATTATTATAATAATACATAAATAAAATATGAATAAATAAACTAAAATTTTAAAAAAAATACACTAGAAAGATTCAAACCCGGGTTAAAATGAAGTTAAAATTAAAAAAACATTGTTTTTATATTTTTCACTTTCCTAAAACATTTTTTTGTGCTTTCAAATTTTCACTTATTTTTTATTTCTTAAAAAACATTTTCTATTTTTTTTTTACTCGGCTAATAAGATTTTATTAAAAGTTGAAGCATATTCACTTACACTTGTATGTGTGACTCGTTAAAAACCTCTATAAACTTAAATAGAAAAAAAGAATGCGACGCATACAAGAATAGAAACCAGAAACATCTAAACAAACCAAACTAAGAACAATCTTGTCAGGTTTTACAAGCCACTGAGCTAAACATCTATTGCAACGATAACTGTAGAAACTCCACCAACTAAATCACCAGCAATAGACACCTTGTTCCGGTCCTCCTGAGTTAGAAGATCCATCCTTTCCGACCCAACAAAATGCTAACAAATATCATAGTAGCCAGCAACGCCCTATCCCCAAACAAAGCTACAGCCCCCGAGAAGGAAAAGCATTGCTGCCCAGTCTTAGTATGCAAAACAACATCTCACTCCAAACACCTCCTCAAAGGACCGTTTTCTTCACCAAACATTTTCTAATTTTATAACTAAACATGTTTTTTTTCATCGTTTTTCATTTTCCAAAAAAAATGAAAACACTCTATTCCCTAGAACCAAACGGACCATTAAATTTTAGGTTAAAGAGGTGAATAAAATCTCTAAATAAAAAAAATACCTATTCAAAATATGTAATGCCTGTCATTTTTTAATATAATACTGGGTAACTTTTATTACTTAGAAAGAGAGTCAAAGAAAGAGATTCAAACATGAAAATATTCATAACGAGCAACAAAGAAATTAAAAAAATAAAAAAGAGAAAGAGTTGAAAGGACTCTCCTCCTTCCCGAAAGAGGGAAAATTCAGTCACGCCAGTAAATAATGCTCTTGTCGTTGCTCAGATGAATAAGCATAGATTCCATTGAACGACAAAAGGTTAGGGGAGTTGTCAACACACAAGACATAAAATGAATCCCCTAGACGCTTGATAAATGATGGAGTGGCAAGCGAAACCAATAGTCTTGCAAGTTACTTCGTTGAATATATCTGCATGCATCGGCAAACAACCATAAGAGGGGATCAAACTACTGAACAAACACCGACAATCGCACATCAGAATCAAATGCCTTGAGAAACTCTACAAGAACGCAAATCTACCAAAAAGGTAGGCGAATAATGTGCCATAAGACAGAGACGTGCCACAAGGCAGAGAAAAGCGTGCCACAAGCCCACAAAATGCTGAAGAAATAAGCGCAACAATATGTGTGTGAAATAGCAATCCAAAACAACGAAATTTTAATAAAAAATCTAAAAAAACAATAAAAGTACAAAAATAAAAGCGGGATATAAAAAAACAAGGAAAAGAATACCAGCGATCGACGACCAGCTAAAACTGTCCCGCCACCGACAGCCAAATAAAAATAAAAAGAGAATGAAAGCGGCAGAGAAAAGTTTCAAGAATAGGGTTTTCTAATATTGTAATGCCTGTTATTTTTAAATGTTACTAATATCTACTTGTAAGAGGAAAATTAAACTCTTTGATAATTTTAAGGATTAACTGTTGATATTCTCTCTTCTTCTTAAGTTGTGAGTTAAATATCTATTATAAATAAATTTCTTTTTTTTATTTAGGTAGAAATTGTTCAAAAATTTATTAACATAATCATGCGCAAAATTTATTAAATAATCTAAACACTTATCTGTCTGAAATCTCATTATTTTATATCAACCTATTTATTTATTTACTATAAAAAAAAGTGAAAATGACATTCAAAATATTCTTTCCGCAATACTAAATAATCCCACAAAATAATCAAAATCAAACTCTATTTTAATATATTATTAATAAAAAAAACAGTTATACTCATCTACCAAAGCAAAAAAACATGAATGAATTTTATAAAAGTAGGTTTATAAATATATCTTGGGATAGAGGGACCCATTTTCATCGATAGATGGGGGATTTTCCATCAATTCCAGGTTCCACGTGGCTAATAATGAACACCTTGCTCGAATCACTCATCATGCCCTTGGATTTGGAGAATTTATTATACAAAGCTAGCTCGTTACGTCATTCGTAGTCATATTTAATAAGATTTATCTATTTTATTTATAAGTAAGAATGAGCTCAATGTTTATTGAAAAATAAATAAACAAATTTTATTAGTTGAGATTACGAACAGTGGGGGTTCTGGATATGCGCGATAGAAGCGACCGTACAGGATCCCCGAAAGAGACCTAAAAATAGATAACTTAGTTAAATAGTTGTAAAAATTATAAATTTGTATATATAATTATATGTATATATATAACAATTACCTAAAACTTTAAACATGCAAAAAGAATGAAACATTTTAAGTGAAAATGTTTGATTTTTTAGATGTTTATAAGTCAATTTTTTGTTGCTCAAGAGAATAATATAATAATATTTTTCTATTAAAATAATTTTTTAGAAGAAAAAAATTTATAACTTTTACCGATTATAAATTAAGGCCGTATTTTAAGAATTGCACAATGCCCCAAAATCTTTGAATTGTCCCTGACTACGAATGACGTGTTAAGCCATGTTTATCTAATAATTTCTCCTGGATCTGATTATAAACACACGCAAAACAAACCAATCTCATCCCCACTCAATCCCCAAAAGTCAAGAAAAAAACTTATATATATATATATATATGTATATATATATATATAGAACTCAAATATTCTATCTAACCCCCGCCGCCCCCAATAATTCATTCTTTTTTAGGGTTCCTGATGTCTGGTTTCCTCGCTTGAATCTGTGTCTAATTCCCATAGAACATAATGCTCCAGTAAGGTACGTATGTGAAGTAAATACCATATGATATTATATATATATATATATATATAATCTTTTACTTATGTCCATCTTTAGGAAAACAGTTCAAACGACCAAGAACATGTAATAATTTGACCTCTTGTGTTGTTGAATTAATGAGGTTTTTTTTGCAAGACATCAATCTTATCGGCTTCTTGTTTTCAACTGTTCCCTGAATTTGATGCAATTTTCTTTTCTTTTTCCTTGTCATTTCTGCTGTTTGAATAGATTAATAATGCTGTCTCTCTGCAGCATAGTACTCTCCATGGAGACTAATCTTATCTGCATCATTGACTGTCTTTTTTTTGTTTGTTTTATGAAGAAAAGTTCTCTCTTTTTATGGATAATTGGATATAGATCTGAAACTGCTGATGTTATTCTTCTTGGTTTTTCCCTTGGGGATTTTGCTTTGTATATATATGCATGGTATGATTATGGTTATTTTATTAACGAAAACACTTGCATTATTAGTTTCTAACCACTGTTGTCTTGTCTGTTGTTCTCATATTTGTTGAATTTTTGGATTCATTTCTGTTCTTTTTTTTAATTTGATAGAACTGTGAGTTGGAACATAAGGAAACAAAGCAATGGAGGGTGAGACATTCAGGCTCGGCAATGGTGGTCAGGTGGATGGCAAAGTGGTGCAGACATTCCAGGCGAGCTTTGTTCAGGTTCAGACCATATTGGACCAGAACAGGCTGCTGATCAATGAGATAAACAAGAACCATGAGTCCAAGATCCCCGACAACTTGGGAAGAAATGTTGGGTTAATTAGGGAGCTAAACAACAACGTTAGAAGAGTGGTTGACCTTTATGCCGATCTATCAAGTTCTGTCACGAAATCAGCCACTGATATTGCCTCGTCTGAAGGTGACTTCAATGGCGGTGCTAAAGGTGGTCATAAAAGAAACAGGCCTGCATGATTTCGGGTTCTGTGTTTTTTTTACTGATTCTTTTTTCTTGCATGGTATTGGCAAATATGAAGAACAACTCTCATATAGCTTTTGTTTGAGGTTCGTAAACAAATGGTAAGGTTCTGTAACTCAAAACCTGTCTTGAGATTATCAAACTTTGTCTCACATTTGTTAGAGAGGAATAATGGGATCTGAGATTTCTTCTTCTGTTGCACTGTAACTCTCCTTGTAATGTAACCCTTGATAATCGTTGAAATGAGGCTTGTGGAAGCCTAATTTTTCGTATTACATGTTCGTTTTATGGTACATGTTCAAAGTTTTTGTTTCCATAGGCGAATCCAGGATTTTTATTTCATAAAAATTTTTAGGATCAAAGACAATTTTCACTGGACTAATTTAAAATTTTCTGATTTATTATGAGACTATAAGGAAAATTTCAAATTTTTACTATATATATATATATATATATATATATATATATATAACAGATTCTTGAACATGAAGGCTCATTCTCATCTTTTTTGGATGGAAACAAAATGTGTCATTGGACTAATAGTTTTGTACACCACTAAACAGCAAGCAATTGGTCTGAAGTCCTTAGCCATGACTGCATTCGGTGTTTTTGAGACCAGAAAGATTGATGTGGCATTGAACGCTAGTAACATGTTTGAAGAGTCAAAGAAGAATTGGATTGCAACAGTGAAGTCAGCTTTAACAATTTCCCAAGCATCTTTGAAGAACCAAGAAGTGTATCCATCAGGGCCAGGACATTTATCATTCCTTTGCCCGAAGAGATCCTCTTTAATCTCCTGTTGAGTAATTACCTTGCACAATAAGTCATTAGCATTAGCAGGCAAGGAGTATTGAAGCAGTTCTCTGAGGGTTTCGACTGAGTAATCTTGTACATGAAGATCTAGTGTACCAAACAATTTGATGTAAAATGAGATCATTTCATTGGACATTTCCTCAAAAGTTTCTAGCCTGTTACCATGATCATCAATAAGCAAAAGGATGGTATTCTTTTTTTTTCTTGGCAGTAGCTGTAGTGTGAAAAAATTTGGTGTCCAAATCACCTTCTTGTAACCACTGAACATGAGCTTTCTGCTTGTAGTACAAGTTTTCCATCTTTTCCAATTCGATGAGCTCAACTTATAACTTGCTCTCTTGCTCTATGTCTTTCTGCCCTACACCAGTAAGACTAGCAATTTGCAGTTGTCGCGGCCATTTTTAAAATTAGGTGTGAAAAAAATAGCCTGACGATCGATCATTTAGAAAATTAGAGTTTTTTGGCCATTTTTAATTTAATCTTGAAAATTTAGGATTTTTCATATTAAATCAAATTTTCCTTTATTTATCTTTTAAAAAATATTTTAGAGTCGCCACCGATCACTTCGAGGTAGACCAGACACCGAAAAAACAAACCAAAGATTTTGTCTTAAAAATTGGGTTCGGGAGTCGGTTACGTGTAGGGAAGGATTAACACCCCTACGAACGTCCGTTTTCGGTACCTTTAATTTTACGTGGCATTTTGAATAATTATTTGAATTTAATTTATCCCATAATTATTAACTGAATTTAAATTCCGAATGCAGATATCCTTTTATAAGGAAATTCATTTTGTTCGAATACGAGATTAAAAGCACCCCGTTAGGTGGCACCCCTATTCGTATTTAAAAATAAATTTCCAACATAAAAGGTTTTTTATGAATGTCCATTTATTGTCTTGTCCATTTTAAGTATTACCCTAAAAAGGCTCTAGTTAATTAATCATTTAAATCTATGAATATTAATTAATTTAATGGCTTTTATGAGAAAATGCCAATTACTTGAACACTTTCCATATATTTAAAGCCCTTAAATTAATCATATTCCTAATTAATTAATCCTTCTAATTAATTAAAGTTTTAGTCCTAAATAAGGCTCTAACAGTTTATTAAATCAATATTATAAGTGAAAATGTATATTAAATGTTCACCTTTAAAACTAATGTTGAGATAACATCCCATTGTAAACAATGGAACACCATCCAAATTTGAGTCCCAAAGGTTCAATTTAATATACATTTAATTATCTTTAATGTGTTCTAATTAATTATTTAGTTTTAATTAAAGAACTAAATTAATATTCAGTTTTAAGTGAAATACATATATTAAATATAATTTATTAAAATCCATATTGTGATAACACCCCATTGTAAACAATGGGACACCATCCAACTTGGATTCTAAAATTATATTTAATATACATCTAATTACTACAATTATCTACCCTATTTAATTATTGAAATCTTAATTAGAGAAACCTAACTAAGACTCTAATAATTAATTAAACTAAGTGTATTTAATTGTCTAACATTTAATTCTATATGTTAATTTAAAACATGCATCACACAATTAAATTAATTGCATTTATTTAAATAAATAAATAAATAAAGGCTAAATTGAAAACAAGTTGAAACATAAAGCTAATTTTATTACTATTGGGACTAAAATGAAACATTACAAAACAAAAGCCCAAGTACAAAAAAAGACCAGAGTGACCAAATTGAAAACACGGGAAACTTGAACTCGATTACAAAGAAATAAGGACTTAATTGTGAGAATTACAGACTTGGGGGTCAATTTAAAAAGGAATAGGGACCAAATTGAACAAAGGGCAAAATTTTAGGCAAAAACCCTAAGAGTTCCAAAGTAAGGCGCGGATCTAAGGCCCCGACATGGTTTGTTTCGCGGGTTACTCAAACCCGGTTCCAAAACGGCACCGTTTTGAAAAAGCTATAAAAACCTAATTTTCCCTAAAATTCCCATTTCCTCATATTCATTCTCTCTCTCATCCCTCAAATCCTCTCCGTCTCTCTCTTACAAACACAAGATTTCCTAGATTTCACCCTCACCAAGATCAAAAACCCATGTTTTATCATGGTGTTCTTCATGTTCTTCGAAGAACACGAAGAATACTGGCAATGAAACGCCGTGCCTTCTGCCCTTCAATCCCCTTCCGCCACACTCCGATCAAGCTTCGATGTTCGTCGGTCATCGTTCCAGAACATCAACCACCGTCTTATTTCGTTCGGCCGCCGTGAGGTAATTTTCGGCCGCCGGTCGGAACCTTAAAAAATCTCAAAAATTCCATTTTTGAACCCTAATGTCTTAGATTTACTCCGATTCAAAAAAATCTACCCACTTCACCCGGCTAAAACTACCCAAACCAATTATCATCTTCAACTCCGCCGCGACCTAACTCTCCGGCCACCATCAGATAGATTCCAATATCTCTCTTTATTTTTACCTTTTTTATGATTTTGGCTTCGATCTAACTTAATGTTTTTCTTGCAGAAAATGGAAAGTTCGAAAGGAAATATACCTCCTAACGGTTCGAATGCGGTTTCGATCGGCGTCTCTCTGACTTTCGGCGTCCTCTCCGGTGACCGATCATCTTTTCCAACGAGCACCAGCGTCGGTTCGAGTTTCCCGCGGCTGATCCCCTTCCCGAGGTACTCTCCCTCCTCTATTATTATTTTATTTATTATTATTATTATTTATGGTTTAATTGATGGTTGCTGACAATTTCTCTCTCCCTTTATATAGTGTTGACTAAGGTTGACGTCAGACAAAATCATTATCTGCGTGAAGTCTTCTGGACCAATGTCGGCATATACATGGACCAGTTTGGGCGGAAAATGGGCTTTTGATCCATTTGTGTTTGTTTGACCGAAAATAAGAGGGAAATTGGGCTCTATAAATGGGCTTTGAGTTTGTATTTGGGCTTTAGGATTTTTAAAATGTAAATTGGACATTTTTATATATTTGGACTAATTTTATTTGGGCTATTTATTTATTTATTATTTATTTATTTATTTATTATATGTATTTATTTATTTTTAGCCTTATTTATTTAGTAAATTCGGACCCGGACAAAATACGGGTATTACAGCAGTTGTTCATAATGCATTCTTTTGGCAGCCACTCTACCAGAGATGTCAGAGAAGTGAGCTTTGTTAAATTCTTTAAGCCTTGACTTCAATCTCTTGAGTTTAATAAAAAGTACCTTCACCTACTGCTTCTTCTTGCCAGAGTCTTTAAACAATAGTTTTATAGTCTACCTTTATGGTCCAGAAGTTAAAAAATTTGAAAGGCTTGGGGTGATGAGCATGAATGTCTTTAGTGAGCCAAACTATGGATGGGCAATGGTCTGAATATCCCTGAGCAAGGAACTCCACCATAGATTCAGGTAGGGAAGTGAACCAATAGCTATTGATTAATACCCTGTCAAGTTTTTTAGCCAGAAACCTTTTATCTTGCTTGTTGGTCCAGGTAAAAACAGGACCGATGTAGGGATGATCTGTCAACTCTAAATCAGCTAAGCACTGCTTGAAATCGGCCATATCAGTTGTCAAATAAGGCCCCCTTTGTTCTATGTTTGAACTCTCTTTCGCATCAATGAAAATGTTAAAGTCTCCCCCTACAATCCCTGGAATGGTATCTGCAATCTCATGAAGCTGTGCCCAAAGATCCCTTCTAAAAATAGTGTATGTGCTCCCATAAGCTGCCGTGATCACAATGTCTTTATTATGCATCATGCCTCTAATAATAACAGACTGGTTAGCATGCTGAACAACAGAGAAATACAAATATTTTTTTCCACAGAACCCAAATCCTGATGCCAGCAGTGTTATAATTGTAGTAGATTGTCCAATATTCTGAGCTTCTCGACTATTCTTTCAGCTTTATTGGTTCTAATACGAGATTCTAATAAGCAAAATACTTCAACATTTAGTCTTGCAAGTCTTCTCATCATTTTGCTTTGCTTTGAGGAATTGTTGAACCCCCTCGCATTCTAAAAATAAACTGTCATTGGGAGGTATGCTGAGTATGATCTCCGCCTGTTGAACTAGGTACTTCTCTGCTATTTTTTTTTTTTTGTCTATGTGCTGTCTTTTTTTTACCTTAATTTCTTGCAACAATAAAACACCCAATGAGGCTGCCCTTGGTTTCCTAACATCAGTATCGACAATAGATAAGGCTTCAAATTTGTTGGTCGAGGCAGTAAATCCTTTGGTATTTTTCTCGGAGTGAGCTTTCCCTTTAGATTTTTTTTTCTGGGTAGAGACTTGAAGGGAAGGGAATTCAGAGTTTGATTCATCAGTGCCTAGCTTTTCAGTCTTTTGGAATGCAACTTCTTGAATAGAGCTAGTTTGATGAGGTAAATTGTCATGAGTAGCATGATCAGCAGCTTGTTCTTGCGAACCATTACCATCAGAAAGTTGATCTAGAAGTTTGACAGTGTTCCGAGGAGCAATATTTCCAATATTGCAATGGTTTAACCTGATCGGGATCTGCAACTTGCTCAGCAACAGGGTCACCAGAAATGACAGATTCAACCCCAACAATAATAGCAGGGCGGGATGATTCACCATGTGAGTGAATAGAGGCCTCTTTTACTCTCCATATCTTGGTAACAGCTTTCTTAACTTTACAGGCCTTCCCTATATGCCCAAAAAAATGGAGTTTTCAGAATTCACAAAACACACAAAAAGATTTTTTGTAGTATTTTGTTCAAATTATTTGACCAATAAATTGAATATTAATAGATAAAAAAAGCACACAGACTGAAAACATATCAAACAGATACATAAACAGGTTTACGCAAAGGAAAAAGTAAAATATCACATAATCTCAGAAAAGCTCAGCTCCGCTTGACGGGGTCGAAGCTGGACACACCGATGACGGCTCCGATAATGGCAACAACCACAACGCCGCCAGCCGCGATGCTAAGCAAGAAGTTATTGAGCGACGGGGTAACACCGTCGGCAGCTTGAGCCACCTCGGGGATCACCATGGATGTCGTCAGAGCACCAGCTGTCAATCCAATCACCACCTTCTCACTGAATGAAGAAGAAGAAGAAGCCTTGACTTCGAGCCTTCCATTGGATCGCCTACTCGCCGCTGCCCTCGATAGCTTCACCGGCGGTGGCTTAAACAAAGCCTCGGAACAACCGAGCACCTTCTTTTGGGTGGCACCGGTTAATGGCAGTGCCATTGAAACAGCTGAAGTAGAAGCCATTGTTGGATTGTTTCTTCTCCGTTCACGCTTTGTTGAAAAGCCAACACCTTTTGATGAAATTCTTGCAGTGAAATAACAGGTTGGGGTGTTAAAGTATGTGTTTTTGAGGTGGAAATTTGAGGATATCAGGTTGCTTTGTCTTCTCTATCTCTGTTCCTAAGTGGCAGCTTCTCAGGCTGTTATCAATGGCTAAGGTTATCTCATTGGTCCAATCCCCATCAAGTTTGTGATTTTGGAAAAGAATTCTCAAAATAGCAATCTTTTGTCGCTCTCTGGTGTTGTTACTTATGTCTTTAACATTAAAAATTAGATTAAAGGTTAACAATAAGTTGATTTAGTAGGATAAACCTTAAACGGACTCTTATAATAGATCATAAGTTCGAATTCTGACGCTGTGTATTGAGAAAATTGAGTTGGGAGAGCTGCCCTGCAAGTCCCAATCTGAATTAGTCGGCCAATGAATCAAAAACTAGTAGTTAAACTCAAAAAATGGGTTTAGGATTTAGGATTGGAGTTTAATTTTCAAGGTCTAAGGTTTAGGGTTTAAGATTTAAAATTAAATTATAGATTTTGTTTTTTAGCGTTGGAGCATACATAGGAGCATCAAAAAACGACGGGGATTCTATTTGAATTTTTCAGGGTTGCCCTATGCCACACATTTAACCACAAAGGCTTAATGTCAAAATAAGTGTTCGAACTATTTCGTTTTTTCTTTTAGGTGTCTAAATTTTTTTGTGCCTTTTAGGTGCCCAATTATTATTTTTTGCCACTTTTAAGGTCAAGTTGAAGCACCTACTTTGACCAAAATAGTATAGTTTAGGCACCTACTTTGACCAAACAATAATAGTTTGAGCACTTAAAAGGGAAAAAATTTTAAACACCTAAAAAAGAAAAATAAAATAATTTGAGCACTTAAAAAGAAAAAACAAAATAGTTTAAACACCTAAAAATAGAAAATAAAATAATTTAGGCACTTATTTTGTACTAAGCCAACCACAAACTCTTATTTTTTTTGTCCATTGACTTTTGTGGTTCTTAGCCATTTGGTTCATTTGGGGTAGCTATGTAAACTTTTGGTGAAAGAGCTTTTAAGTCCCTCTTAATTCCAAAATTGGATAAATTAGTCTCTCTCAGGAACAATTTAGTCGCCAATGTTTATACGTTATGTCAATTTAACCTTTGATTCTTAAAAATATCAACCTATAGTTTACATATTATGTAGATACTTAGGCAATGCCGAGTTTACAACATCAGAACCAGAAGATGAAAAATGAAACTTAACCCATAGAAATTTCAAGCAAATGCAAATTAGAATGAAGAGGAAATGAGAGCATCATCGAGCAGGTTGATGAGCTGCATATGCGGCTGAACCAACATAGGTGACCTGAACTTCTTGAGGCAAAAGATGGTATTTAATATTCAAAGCTTCGAAGATTCTCTTCAGTTCCAAGACCAGCTCCGATCTCCGGCTACTCTTATCGCCGTAGTTCTGAAAGTTAATGGTGTGAGTCATGTAAAGAGCCATTTTCATCTTATCCACATTCTCAATGTCCTTCACTTGCACACTATGTCCAGGTCGCCAATGCTGAGGCTTGCTCTCCAGGTACTCTTTTATTTTAGCTTTCAACTCTTCGATTTGCTCTATTGATGTCGAAACATCAACTGTGAACTCTACGGCGTCACTCATCTCCGGACTCCGGTAAAAGTTGCTGATTGGTTTGGTCGCGAGAACTGAATTCGGATAGAATATTTTCTCGTTGTCGTATCGCAAAAACACCGTTGTCAGGATGTTCATCTCCTCGACGATCATTTGTACTCCGTCGATGACGCAACGGTCTCCGACGTCGAAAGGGTGCATCACGAATACGAATATGATGGCTTCGAATACGGTCTTTGCTGTGTTACCAAACATGAATGCAACTAGTAAGAGCTGAGATGAAATGAAAACGAGTACTTGGGTCGATAAGAATCCCATCATGAGTAACCACACGATGATTGTCACGACGAGCACCACCACCGAAATGAGCTTGTTAAGCTCTTCTATTGCTGTCTTAGTGTCATTCAAGGAATGTGCTAATGACTTGCGTTCTAAGTAAACATTCACCTGCAAACAAGCAAGCATATATGAATATGTTAAAGAGGGCATATATGGACAAAGATCATAAGAATTACCAGCCAATTCTTGAAAGTTGATCTCTTGATCTTTCCGGTTTCGACAGCTCCTTCGAACAACGGAAGCAGATTGTCGACTTCCTCCCTTTTCAAGAAGCGCAAGAGATCGTCCTCTTCGATGTACCTATTTCATTAATCAAACAGGGCTGATGAGTCAATTACAGGACAAACAATTGTTATAACTTATAAGTTATGTATGCTCACTTGTTACCAGGCTTTGCTATATTCTTGAATATCCGATAAGCAGCGGCTTTCGCCTCCCACTCGCTCGTTATTTCCTCATCCACGTGCTCGTTCTCTTCGTCGTCAACATCTTCGATGTAATTAGCAATGGTGGACAGCCCCGACCCATTTATCACATTGATCAATCCTTTCATGGTCCAAGCAGATACTTTCTCTTGCTTCATTTTCTTAAGCCTATCCACATCAATCACCTCTTGCTTTTCCCCTCCCTTGTCCTTCATCAAATTCGTGAAACTCAACTGGCCGATGCTCGTGCTTCTCCCTACATTCTCAGCCATCTCCATAACCGGAGGCCCCGACAGAGCTCTAAGAATGTACTGATGAAAAATCGACTCTTGAATCCGATCGAAGAATCTCGTGCATTGGAAAGAAGATGCCAATAGCTTAACAAAAAGGTTCTTGGCCAGCCATATAGCTGAACCAATTAGACATGAAGCAAGAGCCCTGGTGATGTAATTTAGAACCCTATTTGCCTCCTTTGATCTCTTAACCCCGCGGTTAAACAACAAACCCCAAGCCAAAAGGACTACACCCAACCAAACGAATAGCCTAACACTCCCTTTCAATCCGAAAACAAAATACAGAACTTTCTTCTTAAGCAAATAGTTCTTTTCAATCAAAAACACAACAATGTTCATCATCCATTCAGTAAACAATCTACCACAGAAAAAGACCAAAACCAACACACACCATTTCCACAATTCCAGACTCCAAATCTTAGTTCCTTGAAGCCTGTCCAATGTCAAACTAGCAACAAGAAACCCCATAATGCAAATAAACACCAGAAGCTCAACCCAAAGCAAAATCTTCCATTTTTTACCTGGTTTTTGACTGACTTTAAGATCAGCTGTTTTGTAAACCTCCTCCTCATCTTCCTCCTCTAGCCCTGGTGAGATCAAAGGTGTTTTTGGAGTAATGGGGGCTGATTTATTGGCTTTGTTGTTTGGTGAAGCAGCTGCAGGGGAGTTCCTAAAAGGTGATGAGCTTGGATTCGAAATCTGGGTATTCTTTTCTTCCAACATTTTAGCATTGGTTAGATATGTTGTTTCAACAAATCTTGATTTCGGCTTCGAAAAGGCTGATCTTTGAAGGGGTTTTCTTGGAGTAAGCTTGTTTTCAATGGGGATTTGGGGGGGCTTATTTGGAATTGGACTCGTCCCTGCAATTTCTCTTGCAGGAGATGGAATTGGAGTAGTTGTTGCTGAGACTCGGACTCTGGTTAGACTCTCGAGACTCTTGGGCGAAGTGTAAGAGCCAGCAGCTTCAGCCATTGAAGAAAAAGCTTTAGAATTTTCAGGGCTTGAAATCTGGAGAACAACATCGTTTGTTCCTTTTCTCTCCATCAAAGCTTTGTTTTGCTGCTGATCCAACCATAAAAGTGAAACGAAAATTCTATCTTCGACCCAGTTTTTCTCGGGAAACAAACAAGCAGAACAATGGGAATTTGACAAAATATCTTTCTTCAAACGTAAAATAGAAAACGGCGGATTACGTAAAAAAGATTGACCGCCAACCTACAAAATGGAACGCCAATATTGACAAAGATGGGAAATCTAAAAGCACATGGAATTTCAAAGTTGGAGCAGCTGCAAATAGTTGAAGTATAAAGGCAAGCAAATCAAGTTGCAGCCTTGCAGGCGGGTTACACTTTTAAATAAATTAATAGGTTAAACTACACTAATGGTCACTCAAGTTTGGATAAGTTTGTTATAGTCACTAAGGTTTGAAAAGTTATGTTATGGTCACTAGCATTGTCGATTTGTGCATGGTTATCATCAATGTAGATGTTGGTGTCTTGGTGGATTGTGTTGTGTGTGAACTTTGTACGATGTTCTGTATATGTAAATTTGTGAATCTAGGTTGAAACAGACTATGTAATTGTGTGAATTAGTAATAAAATAAGGGCACTTTTTTCTTCTTTCCAATGGTGGAA
The DNA here is from genome assembly GCA_019671005.1 of Hibiscus mutabilis. Classification (NCBI taxonomy): domain Eukaryota; kingdom Viridiplantae; phylum Streptophyta; class Magnoliopsida; order Malvales; family Malvaceae; genus Hibiscus; species Hibiscus mutabilis. The sequence goes on from CM033733.1 coordinate 2,009,458, forward strand.
CCCTACCTTGAGAATTTAATTATGGAGTTTTTTAACGAGGTCCAATTTCTATTAAAAAATAAATTGAATCAACTAAGACATTTGACCAATAAATCTTGACAGTTTTTTTAGATCTGTTGGTGCAATGTGTCACGCCTGATAAGAGGCGGTGTCATTAATCCCACATTGAAAAGGAAAAGAGAAGTTTTGAGATATAAATACGGTGGCGATGCACATTTTATTAAACATGTCTTTTGGGTAGAGGGTAATGGCCCCGTAACAAATGCGTCATATTACAGTGTTCTCACTTGACATTTTTAAAATTTTTTGTTTTATTTAAAATTTTCTTTAAAAGTTTATAAAACTTATGAAAAAATATTTTTTTTAAATCTGTAATGCAACATGATAGAAATGTAGCGCATTATGTGCCAGTAATATTTAATTTTTTTTGCCACGATTTAATATTTAAAATTAATCAATGGGTTTAATTAATTCAATTTCTTGGTTCAAGAACTTAATTGATTAAATTTTTTAGTTTAAAAACTTAATTAAGTATAAAAAAATTAAGACTTAATTAAATTTTTTTTAATTCAAGAATTTTTACCCCTTACTTCTTCATTCACTAATATCTAATATATTGAAAAGTAATAATATACATCGATATTTGTCGGTCAATAAATTTAAATAGAGAAATAAAGTAGAATAATATTTTTTTAAAAAAAATAGAGGTTTGTAAAACGAGGCAATATCCTATTAGAAAACATGGACATTCCAAGCGGATAAATGCAAAATCTATGAATCATACTGCGCATTATTTATTAATTAGAGCGAAGAGTTGGTTGAGTGGGAGCTGAGGTCAGGACTCAGAACTGAGTTTGGAGTGAGTTGGAGCAGGTATTGCTGAGTCGGTCTTCTAGGCTTGTTTCGTAAGCAATTAAACGTGGAACAGGTGTTCTTTCAACATTGACATTAATGATTTTGTATTCATCACGTTAAGGAAAATTATTAAACTTCTTTATTTTTATTGTAAATGAATATAAAATACATTGCCTTATATCATGGTATTATGTTAAATTTTTTTTATTATATTTATTTTTGGGATAAATTATAATTTTTATTATGCAATTTTTTCACTCTTAATTTGATTGGTAAAATTAAAAAAAATAATAATAATTAAATTTTTTATTTATTCTTATTTTCATCTCTCAGGCATTAAATTATAAATAAAAGTGGTGTGGCCGTCACGTATGGTGCCATGGCAACCACATGTCATCCACATCATTTTTTATTTTATTTTATTTTTTTAAAAAAAAAAATTATAGTTTCTTCTTTGTGTCATGTCAATATTGAAATCACTATTATCTGTCTTCTCCGATCACCTAAGACACCAACAAACTCAATTTATCGTCTCTTCCTACTATTATATATATTTAGATTCTTACGTAATATTTTTAAAAATTGTGAAATTCAACTTAAAATCTAATATTAGCAAAACCCTACACTTTAATAAACCATATCTATCATCCGGTTTGCATTAAATCGTATATTTCACTTTCGCTTTCTCTACCTTTTCACCGTTATGATTTAAAAGAAGATGTTCTATCGTCAAGAAATCAAAGTGAGTATAAAACCAAAACTATTCACAAAAATAAGCAATATATGACAAAAGTTTTTCACAAAAATGATGAAAGTTTTGAGACCATTTCATAATTTTTAAAGACAAATGTTCAATAATATCTTAACTGCGGAGTGATGAGAATATGAACAAATCAAAAGTTTAGTGATTAATCAAAAAATTTAACTTTAGCGACTAATATATGAGTGAGAAGAAAGTTGAGTGATAAAATTTGTAATTTAACCTTATTTTTAGTAAGTTGTAAAAAAAATTATTATTAATTATATCATAATATAGTTTGTTGTTAGTATATTTATTATAATTCCACCCACTGAAATCAAATCAAATTGCATGTGTAAATTTACAAAAAGTAATTTATTATAATTCCCATGTATTTCGGAATCCTCAATCAACAAACTCTTGTACAGATTTCCCAAATGTTCCAACATAGAGGGGATGTCTATATTATACAGAGGTAATTAGGGTTTAGGAGGCATACATACCTACATCCTTCTCAAATTGTCTAACCTTGCCTGCAAGTCGCTATCTATCCCGCTGTCATCATTCCCGGTCGCTTCCACCTGCGCAACCTTACCCTTTGCAGCTGGTGCCGCAACAGCACCTGATGGCGCATTTACAAGCTGCGATTGGATCCAAATAAGCAGTGTTAATAGCTATTAACAACTTTATATCAGTATGTTGAGAAAGAAAAAGGTGAAAATAGTACCTCTTGGTTGATGTCGATTCCAATCTCGTCAAGAACCTGGCTCACCAGTTCTTCTGTTTCCTCCTCTTCCTCGTCCCCTTCCAAAGCATCATCGATTGCATCACCCATCACCTCAGTCACCATCTCCATCTTCTCATTCTGTCTTTCGAATTCTTGCATAATTTTCTGCAGGGATGGCAAGTTCATCTGTCTGTTCATCTGCCCCATTGCCTTTGTCACACCTTTCATTGCCTCTCCCATCGCTTGGGTTGATTTCAATGTCTGAAAGTTGTACAGTATAGAAAATTAGTCAAGCTTTGAACCTTATGATATATAAGCAATTAAAAAGCGTAAATTTACAAGGCTACAATCTTGCAATGAACATCAGCTAGCCTTGGAGCATTTTGGAACTCAGCTGCTTATACAATTGATTTATTCTCATAAAACACTTTGGAAAAAAGAACATCGACTCGGATAAAATGCATAGATAAAAGTACATACTTGCATTCTAAGAGATACACCCTGGAGCTGTGATTTGAGCTTATAAAACTTTTCAATCTGATGTCGTGTCCGGATAAGGTCTTTTGCCATCACCTTTACAGCTCCCTGAAATAAAATTCCAAGAACAACATAATTAGAGGATAGCACGCCAGGTGGACATGGAAGACCATTCATGTTTAATAAGAAACATGACAGCATCAGTCCACTAATTCGAAGCAAAACCAACATACACATAACTCAAGCAACCAAACTGCTAAACCAGTCACATATAATTGATGCATTTTGTTTAAAGTGAGTGACAAGAAATGCATATTAACTCATCACGTCTATCTGCAAAGGTACTAGATAACGATCACAAATGAATCAATATAATCCTAGCAAACATTCCATACATAAAAGTAGAATCATCTAGCACCGATTTAAATCATATTATGTTCAAAATCACCAATAAAGCAACCTCATTTATACCAAAAGATTAAAGACACTTCTCATTGACTAAAAGAACATAAATATGCCAAGCTAATAAGCATTCAAACCTATATATGGTTATATTCCAATTTTAAGAGGATATCAATTACACACAAGTAAACAATGTCGAGTAAAAAAATACATGTAACTCACCATCTGCCCTTGCTTTGCACTTTTCTTTATCTCAGCAATCAGTTTCTTCTCTTGGGTCTGCAGACCTTGCCTTTCCCTCTCTATCTCTCTAATAGATTTGTCGAGCATCCGCTTGTTTTCTCGCAGAAGCTCTGAAACCAAAAATAAACATCAATACTTTCCAATTACTACCCAATATCTCAATACAAAATGAGCAACATAATTTAATTCAAACTATCCAGTTTCATAGTCTATCAAGGGAAAACACTTGAAACCAAAAAAGTACACAATTCATCTAATTTGTTTGCTTGATCGTTCATACATTAAGGTGAAAATGGCTCAATAAATTGCAAAAACCTTATTGTTAGAAATAAGAACAAAGAAAAGCACAATTATTCGTTCTTAATATCCAGAATTAAATCAAAGAAACAAAATAAAACAATAGAATTGTTTTCATAAGCGGAACTCACAACTATTTCTAAAACTAAATCCATAATTCTCATAAAAATTCGATTAGATTCAAATTCCAGAAAATTATCAGCGAAATATAATCAACGAACATTATAATCACTTAATTATCCAATCACTAAAACACTCTAACTAAAATCACTATCAAATTCAAACACGTACCGATCAGCAAAAAATCAGTAGAAATTTCAAAATTAACACGAATTCTAACTATTTAAAAACAAAATTGATACCTGCGGGAGTTTTTCTCTTGCCAAAGAGGAAACTCATGTTGGATCGATACTACGAAAACCGTCCGAGAACGATTCGTTGGAGGCTACGACGATCTGATCTGATATAAAATCGCGTTGGGCGCGGCAAGGAGATTGCTTCTCCGAGGTGGTTTGTTTGATTGCTCGGCCGCGAAGATAACCTCTTTGCTACTTTACGCCGCGTAAGGACAATAGACAACGGTTAAGGATTGGGTATGATTAGATCCTATTCAACACGTGGCTGCATCTGAGTGCAAGGGTCCGGTGTTTATCACTGGGATTCGTTGTATCTTAGCCTACCATATGGACTCGCTTAATTTTGGGCTTTCTCTTGGTACGGTATATGGCCTTTGGAGGGAAAATGGGCCTAGACTGAAGTGGATGTTAGGAATTAGGATGAAAAAAAAACAACCCAATTAAATTCAATTGATTCGAATCGAATTAATTTGATTAAAGAGTTTATTCTTATAATAATCTCTGTATTAGGTCATGGGTTCGATTCCTCGGCAAAACCGCTTTGAATATCTCAATTTTGATTGTTCGAATGCTTTAAGGTATTTTTGACTTTGTGAACCTATCGGGGCCTTCGATAATAACAACTGGACAATATTATGAACGAAGACGATAACTAATGTCGATGTTCCGACTATGTGAATTCGAACGAAAACTCTCAGAACATGAGAAGTACGTTTGGGGATATGATAAAATTGTTCCTGAAAAGTATATAATTCATTGTTGATCTTTCGTACCTCAATAAATAATATTGAATTTCATCCATGTATGCAATCGTCGTGCATTAAAAAGACAAGTGTGCTCTACAAACAACAGTTTGATCTATTAAGATGAGACACTAGATCCTTTAATAAATGTCAGAGAATCAAATTTCAGCGTTATGAATGTAACAAATTAGATTGAAAGAATCGTCTCTATGATGGACTTCTGCAATATCTGATCTAGATTAATCAGCCAGTAAATTAAATCATGATGTGATGAATGGAACAAATTAAATTGAAAAAATCATCTTTAGAATGAACATCTGAAATATTTAATCTAAATTAATCAATTAAATAAATATTAATGATAAAAAAAAAGACGACCATATTCTCTAGTTTCTTTTTTCTGACAGCGCATTAGTGGTTAAAACATTACTATCCCCACGCGATGTAAGTAGGGATAGCAGACGGGTACAGTTTTGTGGATTTTGCACCACACCCGCTTCAATTGGGACAGGGATGGGTATGAGTTTGGTGGGTAGTGGGCGAGTGTGGATATAAAAAGTCATACTTGCCATGGGTAGTGAGTAGGTGGTGGATTTGAGACCTCTCCCGCCTCGCATCCGCCCGCCATATGAATTTTGGACCATTTATGTTTGTAGACTTTGATTATATCTTTTATTATGGTGTTTTATATACTAAGATCTTTGTTTGTTTTAAAATATACATTAATCCTTAAGTTTGTAGACTTTGAACTCAATTAATTTAATTTGAAAAAATGATGGTTTATGATCAAGCTTGTATTTATGGTTTATGATCGAGCTTGAATTAATCAGGTTGTAAATTTGTAATATGTGTGGTTAAGTAGAATTTATACCAGTGTAAATATGTTTTAGTTAAGTTAGCTATAGTTAGTTTGTTAGCTGTAGTTAAGTAGAATTTATACTTGTGTAAATGTGTTTTAGTTAAGCTAGCTATAATTAGTTAGTTATTAGTAGTTAAATTTATATCAGTACAAATGTAATATATATATATGTATATATATATATATATGTACTTGATCAATCAATAAAGTATACGAAATTTTACTCTTCTATACAAAAGTCTGTAATTTATTTTTACATATTTCGATATTAGTGGATGCTTGTCAGGCGGGTACATGTGAGTACGAATTGGATAGTGGCTATTGAGTTGGGTAGTGGGTGTAGGGATAGATTTGAAAATATACCCGCATAGGCAGATGTGAATTTAAAAATTATACTCGTCGTGAATGATGAGTAGATGATAGATATAAAAACTTTAAATGAATATAGATATATGAAGAAATATCAGCACCCATCCATCCATTTGCCATCCCCAGGTGTAAGTATAACCCTCTTTTCTTACTTAGCTTTTTCTCGCATTAAAAACCCAAAGCCAACAAAAGCCGTGAAATTTAAATTATTTATTATTTTCCACTGATTTCTGAACCTTAAAATAAGCAATAAAACGCAGCACACGTGCGGTTGGTTGACATGCTTTGTACAGAGAAAGAGCAGGCGGTCACGTGCGGCTTTGTCGTCCCCATTTCTCTTCTCGTTGTATCTCACGCGCTGCTCCTCTCTGGGCTTTGCCAGGCCAGCTATTACGAAGCAGAGATCACGTGCCTTGGACCCGACACAATATAAACAATAGGGCCCATTCGAAATTAATTCCTTATCATTGTACCTTTTTTGCTGGCAAACATATGTAGTAGTATTAAAATTTGGGTAAAGTAGACTAATGGTTACCGTATTTTTAGGGCGCTTTTATTTTAGTCACCAAATTTTTAAATTTTTTATTAGGTCACCTAACTTTTATTTTGCTTTCAGTTTGCTTTCTACTGTGACCCGTCGTTAAAAAATGCTAATTTGCCTGTTAGTTTTTCTTTTCCTCAAACTTTTAGAGTATTTTCATTTTGGTCACCAAATTTTTAAAATTTTCATTAGGGTCACACATTTCCCCCTGCCCCTCCTTCCATCGTTTTACTGCATCCTTTCTCCATTCCCTTTTTCTGCTACGTTTATTTAGTTGCATTGTTTAATGAATTAGTCATGGATTCATTGTTAGTGTTGGCTTATAGAGAAAATAGACAAGCATAGATGTTGAAACATGTCGCTCAAGGTTAAAAAAATAAAATGGAACTTTAAAAAAATGAGGATGGAGAAAAGATACATGTTGCGATGAAAAATAGAGTAAGAAAAGAAAACCAACGACTAAGGCATCTATCAAAACAACATCGATCACGATGGAAAACAAGGACGGAGGGATGTATGGGTTGTCCCTTCCGATTTTAGGTATAATAGTATTTTAGGTCCTTATTAGTTTAAATACTAATCAAATAAGATTTTTGTCCCTCCCAATTTTTATATTTAAAGGTTTAATAGACTCTTGTCCTTCCTAATATTTGAACCTAGCTCCATCTCTGATGCCAAAGTAAATTAATATTTGAACTTAAACATGGGGTGCATCAAATCTGCTTGCATATTCTGTGAATTTTATAGAACAACTTTTGGATACAACTTTCAGAAGTAAACTAAAATGTTATACTCTTGGTCAATAATTAACCTCAATGTTTGTTTATTTGTTTTCCCCTTGTACTTATTAACCTTGAAGTAGCTTGAAGATGAGGTTGCATACAATGTGATCTATAAATCAAAATAATGGCTTTACATTACAGACAATATTAAGAACATGATATATAAAAATATTTTATGCCGGTAAATACATCAATCTACACAACGATTTTTTATATAAAAAAAGAGTATTGTTCATCAACAATCATAAGGTATAATCTACTTCTTACTTTTTTTATACATTGAAAGAGTTTTTTTTCTTAAACCAACAGGGTTGTTTTAAAGCAAAACAAAAGTTGGATGACCCCCAATGAAAGTTTTAAAATTTCAGTGACCAAAATGAAAGCGCCTTAAAAGTCCAGTGACCATTTATGTAGTTTACTCTTGGGGAAAATGAAAACTAACAGGCCACGTCAGTATTTTCTAACGGAAGGTAACAAGAGGGGCCAAAATGAAAGTAAAATAAAAGTTAGGTGACCAATGAAAATTTTAAAAGTTTGATGTAATTAATCCAGAAAAGGGGGAAATTAAAGAAAAGGAGAGAATGGTGTACTTTGTTGTTGATGTAAGTGAGGGGAAAAGTAGGATTAGAATTAGAATTAGAATTAGAATTAGAATTAGAATTAGAATTAGGGTTTAAAAGGTTAGAGATTAAGGTTTAAGTTTGGGGTTTAAATTTTAGTTTTTAAAGTAAAATTATACATGCTTGTATGTTTTTTCACTAGCAATGTATAAAATAATAACTCTTGAAATAATTTAAAAAATTATAGGTATCGAACCACTATTATTCCTACTTTCATATTTTAAACACCAACACCAACCAGTGACAAAACATGCATGGTTCCATTAAGACAAAAGCAGAGGCATGGTGGGTTTACTATAGCTGTGGGAGTGGTCCTTGTCTTAACTCTTACTAAACTAACGATACAACCAGCCACTTATCCTTCGAAACCAATTGGCTAATGGTCAGGAAATTGCTTCTTCCACATGCATTTGCTGCAATAGAATCGAAGAAACCTACTATCTTACGTACCACAAATTCCTGTTTGGTTGTTGAGAAACATGCTCCACTTCTACTTACTGGCAAATCATGTATACATTAAGGATTTATATAATCCTTTATCTCTATTATTGAGTTTCGTTGCTTCCTCTTTCATTGTTAGTTCGGTTAAAATGTTATAAAGTAGGTTTCCTTGTTTCCTCTTTCATTGTTAGTTTGGTTAAAATGTTATAAATCTACTTTATAAGATTGAATCGAATGAAAAATCGTTGGATTCGGATCATTTTGCCATCTTGAAAAGAATTGTGTTCAATAAACTTGGCTTAAGGGTGCTTTAAGCCTCTGAATTTTTTTTGCACCCAATTAACCTCCTGAATCAATAAATTTAATTAATTAAGCCTTTTGACCGATTTTGACCATCAATTTTTGACATTTTTTCTTAAGATATTACTGTCACGCGACTTATAACAGTTCTGTCATATGATACTTACAGATTTTTTTTAGAAAACTATTTTTTATAATTTTTTTATAAGTTTTTTAGAACTTTAAAATAAAATAAAAAATTTCTAAAAATGTCGAGTGATAACACTGTAATACGACACATTGCATCAATTTATAAAACGATTAGATTTTACGGTCAATGTTGGTCAAAAAGGGTGAATTGATAAAATTTTAAAGCATAAAGACTTAATTGGGTGTAAAAAAATTAGGGGCTTAATTGATATTTTTCAAAAAATTTAAGGCTTGTGATACCCTGAAGTGAGAAAATTGATTTTTCCTTTTTGGGTTTTCTTTCTCTTCTTTTGGTATGAGAGTAATCGATAGAGGGGCAACGAAGTCAACTATGGTGGCCATTTCATCACCCCGAAGGAATCCATTGTAGCTCACAAAGCTTTTTTCAACTTTGTATTTTAATTCATTTTTCCTCTGCTGCAAAAGTTAGATTTTTGAGATCATGTCTGATCCTGCTGTATTTTGACTTCTGAGATTCCTTACGAGACCCTACTTGTCTGCAAATAATTAGCATTGTTTCGATACGGTAAGAAGTTCGACGTCTTTTAGGTATCGTAGACGTATCGAACAACTCTTCGAAGATGTCTGTTCTGTACTAATGTAATTCTAACAGTGCAAGGTCAAGACAGACAGAAGTTATGCAGTTCCAACAGTGCTCAAAGGGTCCATGATAGCCATGGAATCTGTCCAAGAAAATCTAAGCATTGATGTGATAGTCAGTTCAATGCAATGCAATGGTCTATGTGCATTAGAAAAACGAGTGATGTTACTATGAATGTGAACCCGAAGTTTAATTCGATTAGTTCGGACCGTTTGATTAATTTGAAATTCGAATATGAACGCGTGTGATGATATATGAAATATGATTTTTCATAATTCTGTGGCTTTAAAGGGGAACTAATTTATGTTGGGATGTTGAGGCCATGTGCCTAAACCAGTTAAAAAAGCAAAGAGTTTTCACTTTCTCCCTTCTCTCGCGGGGAGAAGATTTGTGTTGGCTTTTCCTTTTTTTCACTTTCTGTATTGCTTTTGAATCTAGGATTACAAACAACTTGATGACTCTTAAGTAAGGTTTCTGGTTCGAGTCTTGTGGACGAAAAAACAGTTCCAATGGAGCTTTAACTTTCATTTATTGGTTTAATTTCAACCCGAACTCAAAATAGTCGAAACTCATATAGAGAATAACTTGAATGTTGAATAAACCTCAAAGCCAATAATTACATTTGAAATATGAAAAACAAATGAGAAAATGAGATTACAACATGAAGCCATTGACAATGGCCTGATTATTTTTCAACCTAGTAGTTTCATACACCGGTAGTTCCTCTCTATACCGTCCGATTCCGATGAGATGATCTAACTCGAAAAGATCTGAACTCGAACAACTCAACGCGTCGCCTTCTTCATCTTCATCATCATAATCTTCAATAAACCCTCTCAAATAATCAATTGCTTTACTGCTGACTGCAGATTCTTTCTTCTTCAACCCCTCGGTTCTTGAGGAAACTTTAAGATTCTTTTGAACAGCTGAAGTGGACATTAATCTGGGATCTTGTTCATAAATGAATTTATGGCCACAAGGTCTGCAATCTTCGTCGACAATGACAGTAACCGGACAGAACTTAACTGACCTTTTGTCGCCATTGTTGTACTTATTGGTGTTACATTTTGAAGGTGTTTTGCTGAAACAAGACCTGGAAAACGAAGTGGGGGATGAAGCTGTGGATTTCGATTTCGGACGGAAATTCACGTCGCCGGAAACCCCATCGGAGCATATCTTTACTTTCTTGGCGTTGGCATTGAAAATGGAGTTTAAGAAGGTGGTGATACGGCCGCCGGGGGAAATCGGTTGCTTCACTTTCTTTAATTCGCCGTAGATTTTCAATGCTTTCAGCTTGGTCTTCGTAAATCCACCGCCGCTTTCTCGCTTGTCCTTTTCTTTGTTGCCGTTGTCGGAGGAGGAGTTTTTCGGCTTGGATCTTCTCGGTTTCTCTTTGTAACTCGACTCGGCTTCCGAAGACGACAGGATTCCGGCGTTGCTGGAGTCTGAGGAGCTCGATGTCGAGTTGAAATGAACATCAGAGCCGTAATTGCTCTGCTTTTCAACCCATTTTTCAATCATGATAGCGCGTTTAAGACTCGAAGCTTTCCAGTCACTTTCCATGGAACAAATGCTCTGTTTCTTAACAGGGTTTGGACCTGTTTTCTCCCTGTAATGGCGCAATGTTGTCGGCTCGTTTCCGGTACCGGAATCGCCGGTGGAGCGATAAATGGCGTCGAGAAGGGTTGAAGAGAAAGAAGGGGTTCTTTTTCTGTGAGGAACCGTAGTGTCTATCATGGAACTCTCTCTTCTGTGCATGGTGTTCTTCTTCTGTATACACACAAGCACAAGCAGGAAACAAAAACAGGGGAAACAGAGATTTATACAGGGAAAAAACAGGGGAATTATGAGATTAAAGGAGAAAAGAGAGAGGACAGTAAGGGGTTAATTTAAAGCTTCAATGTCTACTTAGAGAGTGTCAAAAGCTGCAATGACAGAAATTAAGTAGAAATATGCAAGTTGATCATGTGGAACAAGGAACAAAGAGAGAGAGAGAAAGGGAATACAAGTGCTAGAAAATTCCTCAATATGAACTGGACTGTTTACCTCATTGTATTTATATGAAACCGCATCCCTAAACATTTTAAGTTTTTTTATATTTATATATATATTTTTTATTAATAATTTAATTATGTACCTCTGAACTCTTGTAATTTTATACTTTTACATTTTTAATATAGTTTTTTGATAGTTTGTACTCCTTACATAAAATCTTAAATCCGTTCCTGTGAAAAAATATTTCTTGCATTCACTGTTAAGGACCCAAAATTTTTTTACAAGCATCTTATTTTCGGACTTAATGATTCAATTTAAGGTTTAATGTTTATGGTTTAAGGTTTAGTGATATGAATATATAGTTAAGGGGTTAAGAATTATGGTTAAGAATTTAAATTTTAACTTATAAATATTAAATTTTAACATTAAATTCTAATCACGATCTTTAAATTTTAAATTCCTAAAGTGAATTTTGAAACCTTAAAATTAAGACGCTTGCGAAACATGTTTCCATCGCCGATACACGTTATAATTACCCTATATATATATATATAAATAGTATGTGTAATATTTGTTTTCTATTTATGTACGACATTGAATAGCGAACAAGCATAAACAAGTTTAAAGCAAGACGGGGATTTGAACTATGGGAAAAGGGTCAAATTTGCAAAAGGACCCTACACTGTGTATTTTTATGGATTTGATCATTTCACAACAATTTCATCTTTCCTAGTTCTTTTGCTTTTTAATACGTTTATTTTCAATCTCTGAAGTCAATTTTTCCCCGGTTAATTTTCTCAAACAATATGAATTGAATTTTTCAAACATGTGGAGATGTATATAAAAGAATAAAAACGAATTTGGTATCTAGTTTTTCATATAAAAAGAAGAGCACTTTAGGACAAATCAAACTTAAATATATACTTAACCAATACAATTATCATGAAGAATCGATATAATCATATCAGGAGGATTATGAAAAAAGTATAATCTGAAGTTTTGAGTCCAAGCTAGTTTCGTCATACCATCAATAAGTTTATTACCTTCACGAAAGACACGAGCAATGGTTATCTCACACCTCGATCAATAAGGGCCAAAATATATTGTAGAATCATGAGTAGTCTTTTCCTCAATCGAAACTCATTGTCCATGGATAAAGAAAAACCGTTTCAACATCAAAAACAACAAAAACTAGAGCAAACATATAATAACGGATTCAAAATTGTAACCAAGCATCGCCTATTGGTTCTATACCTGATTCATAACTAGAAATTTTTCTGGACCCTTTCTAATCGGGGCTAAAACTCCAGAAATTAAAATTGTCAAAATAAGAATAACACTTGATATTATTAAAAATGCCCAAAAATATTATATTCATAAAGCAGAAACATATTTGAAAATTTTAATATATGAATTTGCAAGCCAGGGTCAGATTTAGATATTGGAGAGTGTTTATCTATCATTTGTTGATAATTTTATCATTTGAATCCAAATATCATCTGAATCCACAAAAACGAATCATACATATGTAAAAATATCAGAATCTACTATCTGAACTGTCATCCCAATGCATGTAGCATATACACCTTAACATTTTTTTTCGCACAATTAGACAAATATATTATTTATTTTGTTTTTAAATTTTTCTACAAAAAAATCACGTACAAATATTTGATGTAATTAATAAAAATAATAAACTCAATACCAAAATTACACATTTTAAAAAGTGACTAATTGGTCTAAGCTAACATTCTATCTCAAAAGCTGATAGTTATAATAACATAATGATCTAACGAGAACGATCCTTAGTTTGAAGATTCAGATGCATTCTGAAGTTTAAGGATTAAATTATAATTTAGCATATAATTTAGGGATGCTTGTTGGAATTAATCCAAAAAAGACAAAATAAAGAAGAAGAAAAAAAGAGTGAGAGAATTGTGTACTTTGTTGTTGATGTAACTGAGGGGAAAAGTTGGAAAGTGCCGCGCGTGCGGGTGGGGGGTGCCACTGCCAGGCCAGGCTGTTGCAGGGTAACTTTAGTTTTTATTATAGGTTTAACCCGTTTGATGATGTTTTCGAACTTCCGAGGACTAAAGGTGACAACTTTTACTTTTGTTGGGGTTAATTGTCAGTCGGCACCCAATCAGACATCAGTGAAGTGCGTAATGTCTGGTCATTTTCTCCTTTCACTTTTCTTCCAGTAATTCTTTATCACCCAGTTTTTACCTCCTGAATCAAAAGAAAAAGAATAATTTGATCATGTACTTCTTTCTATAACGGTATTAGTTATAGACTTGTAGTCGAAGACGAAATGAAAATTTGTATTTGTCAAAAATGAATTATTATTTGTTAGGGGTTGGAGTGCAATTTTATCATTTTATTAAACTAAAATTTTTACAATTTCTAGGGGAATAAACAAGAATTATACTGTTTTTTTGGTAACCAAGGCCCCTACCGGTCTCATAACTTCTCCATTGGTTGTAGTTATTAAAGTGGAATGGTTTTTTTTGTTTGTCCTCTCTGTTTTTTAAGATTTTTCATAATTAATCCAGACGACCTGCGTCCCACATAAGTCTCTCAATAAAGATTTTTTGCATACACAAAGACTCGAACTCGAAATCTGCTTAAGAGAATGTCAAGCTGGTATGTTGATTTTTCACATGACCGTAATTGTATAATCAAATAACAGTAAAAAAATATATGCATCAACTTACGATGTTAAAGGTTTTAGCATACTAAGGAATTAAAACCACAAAATTAAACCATTTTGGTTCAACACCAAGCGAATGATTGGGTCTAAAAAGACCCCTCGAATTAGGGCCAAATCAATGGAACATGGTCGAGTCCATCTCCATATGTTGGGCTAACTGCTATGTTTTTCCAGTCCAAAAATGTTAAATGTGTACCGAGTTTGGTCCCTGAACTAATATGTTGGGCAACTGTTAAGTTTAGGTAAGATAAGAAGTTCGAATTATGGACTTCTGAGAGGGTAAATTAAGTTTGAGAGTCCCTTCATAATGAGAATCTGTATAGAATCTGATCTAAATTAGCTGGTCAGATCGTATACCAGTGGTTATAAAAAGATGAAAAAAAAAAACATTCTTTCATTGATATTGGTTTTCCATTTTTACCATTACCCCAGATGCACATTTGATGATCTTTACCCACCAACATTTTTTGTTTTCAAAGAAACTAGTAATATAAGATCCCACCACCATATTTCTAATAGCTACTATGAAGCTGGAAGAAGAAAAAAAAAAACTTAGCAACAGGTGACAGTAGGTAGAAACACCTGCTTAGATCTTTGTAGAAGGGATTCTACAAGTATGGCAGAAGAGAATGACAAAATAAACACCTCCATGATTTAGAAACGCGCCAGCAAGCCGCTAACCTCCTTCGTTTTGCTCGATTACAAGTATTGTTCATGTATCCTGGCTCGGTTCTCTTCCCACCACAGTCTGGCATGCATCTCTCCGAATCTTTCCCGGCTGCACGGAATAGAGCGATGGAAAAAAAAATTAAGGCAGTCACATTTCACCAATGAATAGTTCATGTTGGATTTGTCTAAGCTTAGTTGGTAAAAAGCGGAATAAGTGACTCAGGAATTATGCTGTCAAAAGAAGGATTTACAGCTTATAATTCTGTTTCTAAGATGGACCTTAATTACAGCACTGACTTGTGCTGGACCCATCGAACCTAATAATGAAATCAAATCCACGGAAAAATGGCTTTTTGAGGATTTCCAATGATTCTTTAATGCTTATATATGTTTAACTTTAACCGATCTCTATTGGAGAGAAAAAGAAGAAGAAATGATGATCCAGCTTGTGCCTCAAACGGATCATATTCTCAGCAATTGAACTTATCGAAACGGATGAAGGTTTCTAATAATATTCTATAGAAAAGAAAGACTTTGCCAAGACAACAATGCATGAAATAGATACTAGAATCGGCCTCGATAGATAGCTGGTTCACGACTTTGAGATGTTACGAGTTTCTAAGATGTTTAAGTGCCAAGAACAGCTTAATATGTGGGGCTGATAAATTCATAGAAGCACATTTCTCTATCAGTTATGATGGTCCAGGTCAATATTGGTTGTTTATAGGCAAAACAACTAAAGCTAATACCGAAGAATGTCATAGAACCATACCTGAATCTAACTCGCCTAAGCTCCCTTTTGCCCCCTGGCAAGGCTCTGATAGTAATGTAAACCCCAGGTTCATCTTGTTCAACCCACTCAGTCTCGAGATCACTGGCATTGCTGATGGATAACTCTCCAGAGCGATCGGCCTCTCTCGATGAGCTACTCCTCATAGAGGCATCCATGGATGATAACTCTGTCTTGGCACCACTAATACTGGAAAGTTTTGGGGTTGAGGTAAGACCAGAGTCGCAATATTGCCGAGCCTGCATTGGATGCTGATCAAGTGAATCTGATGATGAATAAGCCATGCCCATCCCAGTTGGACGATTTAAATTACGAGGTAAACGTTCTATAGTCAATGGGGGTGTTACAGGACTTTCTTCTGCTGATTCCATTTTTGAACTCTGTAAAAAACCAAAAGAATGATGTTAGTTAACATTCATGCAAGAGTCCAAGTTCAGTTCATCACAGCAATAGTGCAAGGCATTGGTAGGTGCAGTCCGTTCCTATGTCGCTCGGACTCTTCACTGTTCTTGAAGCACTCATGTTCGACATTCGTATTCTATACATGAACACGGGGATAACTTTAAAAAATCTAACCATATCCAACACTCACACCAGAGTCCGAGTAACATAGATTCATCAACCATGTTAAGGATGCAAACAGCCTAAGAACTTGCCTCGTCTTCAGATCTAGGGGGTGTTTGTAGTGGGAATCCCTGGCGATTAAACCTCTGGACATTGTACAGTTCCATGACCCTATCATAATTCTCCGCCCACCATCGTTGAGCTTGCCATTTGTTAAACATTTCTCGACTAGTCAAACAAAACAAACTATGTTTCAGCACTCCTGATGTTCCAAGATATTAGCATACCAGAAATCAGAAATTAGAAGTTCATCATATGCATGTGCTAAAATGGAGCAATACAGTAACATGCATTAGGGAAGTCCAGCACAAATTTTGGTTAAATTATAAGAAAACAAAAGATAGAAGCCATACCATACCGAAAAAAATCTTCTGCCCCTTTTCGGTGCTCCTTTCTACTTAACACTGCAAAATTAAATTCTAAGCCCTAACCTTAAATTTTAAATCTTAAACCCTAAATTCTAAAAAAATATACCCTACACCAATTCCCTATACTATAATCCTAAACCTAACCTTAAACCTTAACCCTAAACCTAATTTTTTAGTGTAAAGGGCATAAATAGGACACCAAAAAAGGTAGAGGATTTCTATTCTATCATACCATTCTATTATGAGTATTACCCTTATTCACAAGCCAATAACTTGAAACCAACCATGACCAATATAAATGCACCTACACCATTTAAAGTGAATGGAAAATTTTAATTATACATTGGGGCCACAAGGTTGGCTCACATACAGCTTGTGACTAAGAAATTATCATTATTAATTAGGATAATAAAATAGCCTACCAACTACCATTAGATAAGGGAAAATAATAAAATTTTCAAAGTGGCATCCTTGTGTGTTTGATGTAGTGGGATGTGTCTAGTCTATGTAGCTTTATCAAAACATTAAATCAGATACCATGACTATGGTGGTGAACTGGTGATGGAAAATACAGTCAATTAAGAGACCAATTAGAATCAAATTTTCTATAATGGGAAAAAGTAAAGGTCAAATGAGGCCAAGGGTCATAAACGAGAGGCAACAACAATGTCCCCTTGATAAAATGACTGATCCCTCATGTCACCATCCATTGGAGACATGGAAAGTTGAAGGTTGTAGTTGAGTCTTTTGTGTGTTGGGAAAATATTAAGCTTAAAAAAGGGTCAATTTTTTTTGTCTTGCATGTAGTTTAATTGCAGACAAAATGACAAGAAATGGGTCATTAGAAGAACAAGGGAAGAGGACAATGGCGCGGAGAATCAGGCGTGAAGAGGAATTTTTTTTTGTGTTTGAATGAAAAGGGTGGGTGGAGAGAGGGGGGTAGTCGACAAGACGACAATGGGAGAGTGAAAAAGCATTTGGCAACACAATCAGTCGTGTCCCATCCGCCATTGATGAGGCACAATGAGTTCTACTTTTGGACTTTTATGGGATTGCTTTTCATTAGGCGTGAAGCCTGCTGTGACAACCTTGGGCCCTCACCTACAAAAATTCTTGCTTTTCCTGCTGGGGTTGCTAAAGCAGTGTTTGGTTGAACCATTTTTATAAATAATGCTAAACTATACTGATGTTCATATACAAATTGAAACACTCAAGAATTTGAAATTCTATGACGCCAGTTATAAAGTCATTTTAATGGTCTAATAATTGAAATACAAGTTTTTTTAACAGAAATAACTTTAATGAGAATAGAAATCTTTTAACTTTTTCGGTTATAGTGATTATATTTATGCTCTTACACTAAGAAAATAGATTTAAGATTAATGATTAAAGTTAAAGATTAGGTTAAAAGTTTATACAATTGTCACTAAAATGTATTTTTTAGGGGTTTAGGCTTTACGATTTAAAAATGTAAAGTTAGAATTTAAAATTTAACTTTTAAGTTTTAGGGCATTGGAAAAAAATATTAAAAAGCGACAAAAGATTTTGTTTTTTTAATAAAAATTTCAACCTTAGTAACAATATTGCAACTGTAAGCAACCTAAAAATTCAACAACCACAAAAATAGTTTAACCTAAAAAAAATTAAAAAAATTATTAAATAGACTCGGCTTACAACTAAGGACAGAAAAATCTATTAGCGTATTAATTTACCATAAAAAATACGTGATGAGTCAGATTCATCTAATAATTTTTCAAAAACTAGGGGCAGAAAAATCTATTAGCGTATTAAAAAAGGTGGTTTGAATTTCTAAAATAACTGCAACTGTAGGATTAAGAATCAAACGCACGAAAACAAGTCGGAACCATCGAAATGGAAAACCGGGAAAATAAGGGGGCTGCGCACCTGAACCGTATCCTCTTGAGATCGTTGCCGCCGCGGGGAAGTGAAAAAAAGGTTATGAGTACGCCGGGCTCCACCTGAGCTACCCACTCTTTCGGCTCGTTTTCTTCAACGAACACGACCGTGTCGAGTCGGCGCCCACTCAACGATTTCGGCGTCGCTTCTCCGCTCGAACTCGACATCCCTTTCAACCTCGATTCCATCTCCTTCCCCCATGTCCTCGGTGTCGCTGAGCTCGAACTCCCCGTTCTACGATACGACCACCTGAACCGGTCCGAGTCCGCGTCAGACTCGCCCGAGTTCCTCAACCGACTCTGCGCCGTGCAGGGGTTACAGTGCTTGTACGCCCCCGACGCCTTCAGCGCCATATCCTTCAACTAAACACACAACGAAAACAGATCATTAATGCCAAACAAAGGCCAAAGAACTCGAAAATCCAGACGTTTGTAAACTAAAATTGAGAGTTAAATTACCTGAGAAGTGAGGGATTTGATGGCTTGGTTGTGCTTAGTGGTAGGAGTAGTAGAAGAGTCCATTTCCTCTTGTCGAGTCACCGAGTCATCACCGGGTTGCTTCGAACGAGCTATGCACGTCAGCATTGTTGTTTTTGAAATCCTCTGAAAACAAACAAGTCTTCTGTTAAAAGAAAATATATTTGTGAATTGTCAGATTTCAAGAACTAAACAATGAAACACTAATAAATTCTTCGGCCCCTTTTCTTTCTTTCAAAAAAAAAACAGAGTAAAACAAGAGATTATGATCGTTACCGTACAGAGAAACAAAAATTCACTAACAACTAAGGGTTATATATTTCCTAGTATTTCTTTCTCACTTTTCCCCTCTGCAGTTTCAGTGAGCTCGATATTCGAGACTCAGTTATGACTCGGGGAGCTCTTGAATGCCACGTTTAAGTTGAAACGATTAGAGAATCTCTGCACTAACCCGAAATAAATAAAAGGGAAATTAAAACAACAAAAGGGGTTTTAAATTTTAATAGAGAAGGTTGAGGGGAGGAAAGAAATAATTGGGTCCTCAAATCTCATGGAAGGAGAGATAGAGGAAGTGTTTGAGCAGGTGCATTTCGCGAATGGCTATAATGGGACAGTGTTTTATTGCAGTTTCTTGCTGTATACTGTACTAGAAGAAGAGTGGAGTGGGGACTTGGTGAGAGAGAGAGAGAGAGAGAGAGAGAGAGAGATATTGTGGTTGGCGCAGTCCGTTACTGGGCTCCGCTAATGGTTTTATTAACAAAAGATTAGAGGTGGATTTTCGATTGAGTCGAATAAAAAAATTTAGTTATTCGAGTTAATATATCATATTTTACAATTCAAACTTTATTTGAATTTTTTTCATTCGGGTTGAGTTCTCGAGTTCTTACAAAAATTTAATTATAATTTTGTATCATGTTATAATAAGATTTAATTCCAATTTAAACAACTTTCTCTAATCATATAATATATATATTCATATTATTTTTCACATGTATAAATAAGATTTGTAATGTTATTCAATAAAAAATATCATCTTAATTTATAAAATATATTTGTAATGTTATTTTTAAATAAATAAATTTTGAGGATAAATTATTTATCGGAGATAAATGAATTGATGTGAAGAAAACTTTACAAAAAAATTCAGTTGAATGATCAAATTGAATAAAATGCAAAAGGACTAAATTGCAAAATAATTATTTTGTTTAAATATGAATTGAAGTTACATAGCTATTGTATAGTGTTAGTGAATTATGAGGTTTAATTTTGATCAAAAATAGACTTAAAACAAAAGAGGAATTGAAGAAAAAGGAAACCATATAAATTTGAGGGGCTAAATTGAAAAAAATAAGAAAATTATTTTAAAAATATTAATTGAAGCTAAATAGGTATTCTAAAGTAGTTTAGGAGCATGTAGTTCAAATTTTGTCAAATGGACTTAAAATGAAAGAGAGATTGAAGAAATGAGAAAATCATCCAGAGTTGATGGGCTAATTGCAAAAGGATTAACTTTATTTTAAAAAATATGAATTGAAGCTAAATAGGTATTCTACATTGGTTTATGAACACGTGGTTTAAATTTGGTCAAAAATATACTTAAAATGAAAGAGAAATTGAAGAAAATTGAAATTAGGGACTGGATCACAAAACTATAAAATTCGTTTTTTCGGTTTTCCTAGTTGGAAAATTGCAAAAGGTTTTTCGGTCTTTCGAGTTGAATAAAAAAATCGACTTGAATAACTCGAAACTAAAAAAAAATTATTTTTTCGAGTCGAGTTTTTCTCACCCTTAAACAAGATTACATGATAATATTTATTTTTTATTTTTAGCCTTTTGAAAACATACACAAAGGAGATAAACTGCTTAACCCAGTTCTCCTAAAGATAACAAATACTCTCTTTTTCACTGCCACTACTTAATAAGTTTAATAAATAAAATTTTATTTATGTTTGTATTTTTTTAAAAATTTATCGTATCTATTAAAAATTTTAAGTTTATATTTATATCTATTTATCTAAATAAACGTATTCGTAAATATTAAATCAACATTTCTATAAACATATATAATAGAAAATCTATTCATGAATAATATATATATAGACAAATATAGATAGGATCCAGTTACACAATATATATGTTTTTAACTTTTATACGTTTTTTGGATTGTTGGATGGTTGGAATGGATGCGTGAGATAAACGGTGAATTATGTGAAGATTATCATTTGAAAAAAAGTACTCTTTTTTCGAGTTGAATCAAAAAACTCGACTTGAATAACTTGAAACTAAAAAAATCTATTTTTCGAGTCGAGTTTTTCTCACCCCTAAACAAGATTACATGACAATATTTGTTTTTTATTATTAGCCTTTTGAAAATATACACACAAATGAGATAAACTGCTTAACCCAGGTCTCTTAAAGATAACAAATACTCTCCTTTTCACTACCACCACTTAATAAGTTTAATAAAAAATGTTTATTTATGCTTGTATTTTTTTAAAAAAAGTTCTCGTATCTATTAAAAATTTTAAGTTTATATTTATATCTATTTATCTAAATAAACGCATTCTTAAATATTAAATCAACATTTCTATAAACATATATAATCGAAAATCTATTCATGAATAATATATATAGACAAATATAGATAGGATCCAGTTACACAATATAAATGTTTTTAACTTTTATATGTTTTTGGATTGTTGGATGGTTGAAGTGGATGACTGAGATGAACGGTGGATTATGTGAAAATTATCATTTAAAAAAAATACTCTCTTTTTTCGAGTTTAATCAAAAAACTCGACTTGAATAACTTGAAACTAAAAAAATCTATTTTTCGAGTCCAGTTTTTCTCACCCCTAAACAAGATTACATGACAATATTTGTTTTTTATTTTCAGCCTTTTGAAAATGTACACACAAATGAGATAAACTTCTTAACCCAGGTCTATTAAAGATAACAAGCTCTCTTTTTCACTGCCACCACTTAATAAGTTTAATAAAAAATGTTTATTTATGTTTGTATTTTTTAAAAAAAGTTCTAGTATCTATTAAAAATTTTAAGTTTATATTTATATCTATTTATCTAAATAAACGTATTCGTAGATATTAAATCAACATTTCTATAAAACATATATAATGGAAAATCTATTCATGAATAATATATATAGAAAAATACATATAGGATCCAGTTACACAATATAAATTTTTTAACTTTTATACGTTTTTTAGATTGTTGGATGGCTGAAATGGATGACTGAGATAAACGGTAGATTATGTGAAGGTTATCATTTGGAAAAAAAAAGAGTAAGGAGTTAATCTCATTCATCCATTTTTCTCATCCAACATTCAAAAAATGTGTAAAACTATGAGTTTTACATTGTGTAATTGGATCCTAACTCATATATATATATATATATATATATATATATATATATAAAACGGATCCAAGAATTTAAATTTGGTAGTTCACCGACCGATATAGTAATATAGAATCAATTTAAATTACTGTAATAATAAATTGATAAGGGATAAATGTTGTAGATGTAACGACTCAAATTTCTGAGTCAACATATGGGCATTAACACGGGTTATGGACCTTCGCGTTGGACTGAATAATTGGAGCCTTTGGGCCAAGTTTAGGCTTTGTTGGATGAGATTTATGCCATATGGGCTTGGGTAGTGACCAATTTGGATAACAGATGAAAGTTGAGGGCTTTGGGTGGTGAATATACCACTTTTTAAAGTTATCGTGACCATTTTTAAACAGGATAAAAATAGCTTAACGATTAATTCTTTGAAATTAAGGGTTTCGTTTGAATTCGGTTTTTGAAAAACTAGAGTCGCCACCGATCACTTCGAGGTAGAGCGGACACCATAAAACAACCAGAGATTCGTTCTTTTAAAAATAAGGGTTCGGGAGTCAGTTACGTGTAGGGAAGGATTAGCACCCCACAAACGCCCATTATCGGTACCTTTGATTTTACGTGGCATATTGGCATTTCAAATAATATTTTGAATTTAATTTAACCAGTAATTATTAACTAGATTTAAAATCCAAATGGAGATATTCCTTTTATAAGGAAATATATTTTTATCTGAATATGAGATTAGAAACACTCATATACGTTCAAGGAACCTCTATTTATATTCAAAAAATATATTTACAGCATAAAAGGTTTTTAATGCATGGTCAATTATTGTCTTGTTTATTTTAAGTTCTAACTTAAAAAGATTCTAATTAAATTATGTATTTATTAATTCTACGAACATTATTTAATTTAAAGACTTTCATGAGATAACACCCAATTGCTTGGGCACCATTCATATTTAAACCTCAAAATTAAATAATACTCTTATTTCAATCAATTATACTAATTGTTTAAGTTCTAATCTTAACTGAGGCTTTAATTAATTGACTAAAATAATTATAATCTTCTAGATTCTAACAAATATTATTTGTTCTATTTTAAAAGTTTATGTTGAACAACACCCAATTACTTTAGGGTATCATTCAAATTAAAACTTCTAAATTTTCCAAATAATATTTGTTAATTTACTACAATTATCTATCCTATCTATATTATTAAAGCCTAATAAGTACTTAAGATTAAGGCTCTAAAATTAATTAACTAATTTAAATGTAAAGATCTCCTAAAATAAATCTAATATGCATTAATTAAATCAACAATTAATAATTAAACAAATAAATGCATTTAAATAAACAATTAAATACAAAAGAGATTAAATTAAAAGGAATTAAACTTGCAAATGTAGAAAAAAAATGACTCAATTGAATTTCATTAAAACTGAAGAGCTAGATTACAAGAGAGAAGAAAAATTGGCGTGGGTCCAATCAGGGAATCGCAGGGACTAGCGGGGATTTGTGAGCTCATAGGTCTAGCGATATAGCCTATATAATGGCCATCTCAAACGCCATTTTTTTCTTTTTCTTTTTATTTTTTGAATTTTTCTCTCTCTGCAACCTCTCTATCTTAAATTCTCTGCTCATAACACCCTATAACCCAAAAATCCTCTTCTTTTCATATCAAAATTCACCATTTTGGATGAACGTTCATCCGAGTTCATCAAGAATCAAATGAACATCATAATCTCTGCCTTCTACGTCGTCATTCAATTCAAATCTATCACCCTCCAACTACCTTCAGTCATTCATCGGCTGTCACAGGTGAATGTTGGTCATTACTCTAGCCACTATTTTGACTATCGGCCACCGGTCAGTAACCTAAAATATCCAAAAATTCTTAATTTTGAGCCCTTTAACCTTAACTCTACTCCTGGTTCATTGGAACCACCCAACTTCATCACCTAAATCTAAGCTTAGATTTTCGAACTTAAGCCCCATATTCAATTTCGCCATTTCATAAGAAATTCAACAACTAAAGATGAGTTTCAGCCACTAATTTTCACAATTTCGTTTATGTTTGTATATGTGACTCTGAACTAACATTTTTCTCTATTTATTTTGCACAAAATCAAATCAGAGAAGGAAATATACCTTATCATCAATATTTTGGTGATGATTTACTCTTTGACGGTATGACGACTTCGACAATGTTTTGACTTTCGACGTGGCGATTCATCTTCACCGAGGTGATTCGGCTTCCTAGGTACACACTCTCTCTTTCTTTATTATTATATTTATTAATGGTAGGTAATTACTATAGTTATTAATGATTAGTGATTAATGGGCTGACACTCTCTCTCCTGCTATTTATAGGGGATGTGGATAATGACGTCGTTGATGATATCATATACATTATATCATCGTCGACTGTACAATAGAAACCACAATCTGTGTACTGATCAGAAGGACCAATCTGGGACTGTCGTGTGTCCTATTTTAGGTGGGAAAGTAAATTTTGTTTAAATGTATGTTTGTTGGGCTGACTTCATCTAATTTGGGCGGGGAATTGAGTGTAAACATGTGTACATTGGGCTTAAATCAGACTTTCAGAATTTTATATGTATTTGGCCATTTGTAATGAATTTTTGGACTGAATTTATTTATGTATTGAATTTATTTATTTAATATAGGCTTTATACTTTTTTGGTTTTATTTATAGTGAAAGTATATGTATATAGGTATACCCGGATAAATTTTGGGTCTTACAAAAATAAAGACTGATCCCTCCTTTATTTCTTTGTCTTTCACGTGGGTTTAAGGGGCAAGATGATATCATCTCTTTCCCCACCCTTTTTCCTCATTCCTTCATCTTCTCTTCCAAGAACACCATAGTTTTCAACATAAAAGGTTCAATCATTCTACCCTATTTTCTACATCTGAGATTCGAGTTTAAGATATGCTAATCTCCTATTCACAAGCTTCAAGGAAAGTATAATCTTATGGGGCAAAGGTAAGATAGTCATTTTTGGGTTTTTGGAAAGTTTAAAGCTTTAAGAATTTTTGGAGTTCTTCCTTTGATTTTAAGAGTTGTAAATTCATGGTAGATAATTCCATAACCTTTGGTTCAAGCTTTGATTTATTTTCCTTAATCTTGTGTCTAAAAGAAGTGTTTTGGGGGTTCCTTCAAGCTTGAGCAAGGAGAGGAGTTAAAGGAGCTAAGTGGGCGAGCTTGATTCAGGATTCTTGCTATAAGGCCATGACATCTCTGACTCCTACTCTTCTTGAATGTCATAAAATGATTGCCTTACTTGATGTTGTGGTTTATGGTTGTTAAATTGGGTGATTGGTATTTTAAAGCCTTATTAATGGTAAACCCGTGATTAAATGTTGGAAGGGTGTAAAAATGGTAGTAAACCACCCTAATTAACTCTCATAAAAAGTAGGTTTAGGTTAAGAGGTTAAAGGTTACATTTTGGAATCTTAGGAAGTGATTTCTCGTGCCTTGGAAGCCATTTCTAAGCTTCAACATCGGTATACGAGGAGCCCGTACCGATACTCTGTGTTATATATGTTGAACATAGGCGATTGTAGAGGGGCATATCGGTACATGTAAGGAGGGTATCGATACCCCATGCTTTACCCAAGCTAAATTGTGTATCGGTACGTTTGAGGGCGCATCGGTACCGAGGGGTATCAGTACACTGCCTCGTGTACTGGTACAAGGTATTGGTTTAACCCTTTTTCGCATAATCTAGGTATCGATACACATAGTTTAGGTATCAGTACCCATAGGGGCATATCGATACCCTCAAGTGGGTATCAGTACCCACTGGATAATTTCCCTAAAAAATATATTTTGAGTTTGAGGGGCTTATAATTCGAGGGCTAGGGCCCAATGGGCTTCTAATGTGATAAAATTAATAGTAAAATTGTAAAACCAAGTTTTAACCCTAATGGGTGAGAATAACGTGTAATAACTTGGTAAGTGATGAATCGAGACAACCGTTTTGGTTAGGGTTGTGCCTTAGAGGTATTTGTGATGGCTTGGCTTGGTGCCGTTTACCTCCTGGTGAGGTGTTTGAATGCTCGAGGAGCATGTATTGTCTTATGATTGTGGTAAAGAAATTCGAATATCCTAGAGTCAATACTACGGTACTTATATAAGGGGATGTCTTAGAGTCAATACTACAGTACTTATATAAGAGGACGTGTAATTCGGGCTGTGTGAATAAGTACATCTGATGTACCCACGGGCTGAGTGATCTAGTTGCGGTTAGAAACCTATCTGTGGCTACAGTGATCCAGATAAGGTATTAAACTCGATAGGTTGAGTGAGCTCGAGTAACCTAATTGACTGAGTAACCTTGGGTAAAGACTATTTATGGCTAATGTGATCCAAGTATGTCTAGGACGTATCCGTGGCTATGGTGATCCGGATACGGTCTATGTAACTCGACGACTGTGTGAACATGGGTAACCCAACGACTGTGTGAGCATGGGTAATGTAGGGCTTCGTTGGCCATTATGTAAATGATGTGTAAATATATTTTGTATGCTTAGTGGATGCTATAGATAATAACCTTTACACCCGATGGTTGAGTGATTAGGGTATAACATGTATTAACTTGATGGGTTGAGTGAGCTCGAGTAACTCAATAGGCTATGTGACCTCGAGTATGGCAAAGCCTTGTGGAATCATGTATAATTTGTTATAGACTTAATGATACCTTGAGATAGGTGGTCTAAGAACTCTAGCTAGTGTAGGTTAGATGATGACTCATATATAGAAATACCTTATCTATGCTCTCCAAACTATATTATTCTTTCATACTTATTTTATGATAATCACGAATTGTGGTAGAGTATAAATGTACTACTGAGCTTTGTTAGCTCAGCGTGCAGATGTGTTGTTTTTCGTGCGTAGGTTGACAGGTCACCCCTTTGGAGGAGCACATCGACGAGGATTTTCCAACACCACGTTCGCTCAGAGTACAATACTTGTTATTTATTTTGGGCTAATGTATTCATAGAACCTTACCACTGTTGAGTCTGTAACTCTATTTGAAATATTATTTTGGTATACGGTATTTTAAACTTATAGCTCATATTTTGTAAACTTATTTAAATGCTTATTTAATTACATGGATATATGGATGATTTGATATTTTGAAAATGGCTAAACTTATGGTTTTAAATGGAAATTTTCATGGGTTAGTTTTCGGGTGACCCGAATGTAATACTTCATATCCGGATTGAGATCAGGGTGTTACAGTATAAGCAAACATAATTTATAGTCAGAGACATACTGACATTGAAGAACCAGCCTATATGTTATAAATATGTTTGAGAGATTATAACTATTTTACACGTGTATAATTATATTTTAGAGAATAGAAAACTTACTCGAGTGAAATTAATTATTGATAGTAAGCAAATATGAATTTTAAATTTCAAAACCGATTTGGAGTTCTAAGATTTTTCACAAAGATTACGAAATCAAAATCGTTTTAGGTTTCAAAAACTCAAATCGATTATAATTTATCGAAAACAAAAAAATTCAAGAGGAATTTAGGTTTCAAAACAGTATAAAAAGGGAGTTTTTTTTCAAATGAGAAATATTACACTATTAGAAAAAAATATTATTTGATATGAGTGCTAATGTATTTAACCAAAAAATTTAATGGAACCACTAAATATAATTAAAATAGTTATAAAATGCTAGTTTAGATATTTGTTTTGACAAAAAATAGTTTAGGAGCTCAAAGCAAATATAATAATAATAATAATAAAACAAGGGTTGATTTTTCATTTAAACAAAAAATACTTAATAATTTTAGGGTAAACTACACTGATAGTCATTGAACTTTTAGTACACTTTCACTTTATCATTAGAATCTAAAAACTTTCATTACAATCAACAAACTTTTAATTTGATTTTATTACAACCATTGTGGTTAAAAAATATTCAATTTTAGTCACTGAACTATTATTTTTTTACAAAATT
Source organism: Hibiscus mutabilis (assembly GCA_019671005.1). Lineage (NCBI taxonomy): Eukaryota > Viridiplantae > Streptophyta > Magnoliopsida > Malvales > Malvaceae > Hibiscus > Hibiscus mutabilis. The sequence goes on from CM033733.1 coordinate 2,037,915, forward strand.
GTCATAACGTTACGTTTTTTCAGTTTTGGTCACCAGTCGTTAGAAAACTAACGAGAAAAATAATAGTTTAGTTAAAAAATAGAAAAGAAACAATAAGTTGGTGACTAAAACAGAAAAAAAAACATAATATTAGTAACCAAAATAAGAAAAATGCAATTTTGGTGAGGTTTTATCAAAAATAATAATTCAGTGACCAAAACAAAAGGAATAATATGTTGATGGCAACATATGTAATTTACCCAAAAACTAATGGTAGGTCAAGTGACCTACTATGCACCATGTAGGTCCGCCCCTATATATGTAGGGATAGGATCCGGTTACACAGTGTAAAAGTTTTTAAGTTTTATACATTTTTTGGATTGTTGGATGGGTGAAACGGATGGTTGAGATCAACTGTAGAATATGTGAATATTATCACTTGGAAAAAAAGTAAGGAGATAATCTTAGCCATCCATTTTCCTCATCCAACAATCCAAAAAACGTGTAAAACTTTAAAACTTTTACACTGTGTAAGTGGATCCTAACTTTATATATATATATATATATATATATATATATATATATATATATAGAGAGAGAGAGAGAGAGAGAGAGAGAAATGATCCTCTTACACTATGTAAAACTTGAAAGTTTTGTACTTTTTTGGATCATTGAATGAAGGTAAATGGATGATTGAGATTAATAATAGAAAATGTGAAGATAATCACATGAAAAAAAAGAGATAAGGAAATAATTTTAGTCATTTATTACCCTCATCCAACGGTCTAAAAAATGTAAAAAATAATTGAGTTTTACTATCTATCTATCTATCTGTTTGTCTGTCTGTCTGTCTATCTATCTATCTATCTATACTTACTTTAGATGTTAAAGAATTGTTGGATTAATGACGGAGCTAGAACCTTGACTTCCTTAAAATGGATTAATTACCAATTAATCTCTTAAAAAATATTAAATTATAAATTAGTCTAATAATCAAATTACACAAATCTCCCAAATCTATACTCATTTTGTCTCTCTAAAGATATCCTAACCTCAACCTTAAATATATATGATAAAGACTAACACTATTAATCAAACAATAAATATTTTTAAATATAATCTATTTATATATATATTTTTAATAAACGACTCTCAAAATCTTATTTTCGTTTGTTTACAATAACAAAATTCAAAGTATTGTTTGCCTTTGCCTTTTTATTTTATTTTTCAAAAGGCCCATTGGAAAAATTATATGGGCTGAGTTTCATCATTCAAAGGCCGAAGAACTGCTTTAACTCGGGATATTATTAACTCAGGCTGTCAACTCGTGAGTTAAGATAAAGACAGCCATTTTAATGTGATAGCGAGAGATTCGTCATTTGTGCATGAATCATGCATTTGGTCATTTGGCATCTACATGCATAACTATAAAAGCATATTTGGTCTATTTGCATTTGAATATCTGATTCAATTAATTTGGTCTATGAAATCAAACCGAATTCGAATCCTTCCAAACCGATATAAACAATCTCTTCCCATTTACACATGAAGTAAATCGAATCGGTAGATCATATCAAAATGAGCTTTTGATTAGAAACGAGCAACTTGGTATCGTTTAAGTATATATTGAGTTTGAGATCTTGTGTATGCAGAAAATCCTACTGGAGACTCATCCACCAAAATCATGTGTGCGACGCGGGTCGATCCAGATTAGCCAGGGCAAAACCCTGGATAACCGGGAGTATAACAAAAAAATATAAATTTTTTAAAAGCTTAAGATATAAGTTTTTCACTACTTTAAGGTTCATTATACAAATTGGTACCTTGACTTGGTACTTTTCTCAAAGTGATAACTGAACTTTTTTTGTTTCAAAATAGTACATGAGTTTGGAAAAAATTCTCAATTGGTACACATGTTACTTGATATCTCAACAGCTAATCAAGTTGTTGACATGTCATTATCCGACCAAAATGATAACGTCATTACGTATCACAACTTAATTGATTGACAAAATACCCCATCAACACTATAATTTGAGGATGAAACTTGAAATGTTTAAAAGTTAAAAAAATAATTTAAAAAGAGAATTATAATTTGGAAACGTGTGATGTAATTAACTCTAATTTTAGAGACTATTAAATGACATATAACTTACTTCATTATTGTTTAAAGATGACAACAACATGGGATGGGATGGTTTTTTTGTCCAACTCAAATCTAATATATACTCGTAATTAAACTCGATTTTAAATTAAATATCAATTTATCTGCTTTAAATTCGACCCTATAATTTAATAAAATTTTTAATTTTGATATGATCCGACATGATATAAAAAAATGTATTTTTTCTAACATATATACATATATTTATCAAAATATAGATTCTACTTTGTCAAACACATTTTTTTAGATGTGCATTTGTATTATTCGTTTTCCAGAACAAAGTATAAATCCTGCGTATTAAATCATTGACACAAAGCAACTCGGGAAACAAGACGCGACGTGGGGGATAAAGTCTGCAAAACAACAAGAAAGCTCGAGAACAAAACACATCAAGAGAACAAAGCAACACACGATTCGTCGACTATTAAATCATAGTATTAAATTACTGTTGCGGTCGTTGTCACCATTGTAGTGTGATTTTTTTTAAAAATAACTGTGATTTTAAATGTATATATGGTTTGTCAGTGGCGGATCCAAATTTTTTTTGAAGGTGGGTACACATATATCAAGTATTAACAACATAAAATTTTTGTACGTAAATGGGTATATATATATATTTTAAGTTAGATACATTCAGTAAAATAGATAATTAATAAAGAAATTTCAAATTTGTATGGTGGGCACATTCAGTAAAATAGATAATTAGTAAAGAAAATTAGATTTCCAGGGTGGACACTCAACATAACCTATATCCGCCACTGTGATTTATGGTGTTACAAAAATCTTTAAAACTGTCATGATATGGTAATTGCGTTGCCGACATAATTTAATATTATTTATTAAACAATATAGCAGGGGAGTTTTCCCTATATCTTGGGGCCACAACCTAATTTTTTATATGAAGAAATATAATGAGAAATTTATCTATTTAGACCTCTAATTTTTAATTCTTTGAACTTTGTTTTTTTTATGGTTAATTATACTTTTGTCACTTTAATATTGATTTTTGACTCCGTCCTTATGTTTGTCATCAATGGCGGATGTATAGAGCTTTCGAGGGGAGCAATTGCACCCTTATTTTGGAGGAAATTTTTTAATTTAGTGTTACTTTTTTCCTTAAAAATTAATTTAGTACATAAGAGAAAAAATTGGAAATTTGCATACTTATTTGAGAAAAAATTATTTTGGACTCCCATATTTTAATTTTTAAATCTACCACTGTTTGTCATTATCAAACATATACATATACATATATTTTGGTCATAATGTATACTTTTGTATTTATATTACATATATAATATATAAAAGATTGTTTTTTGTAATTATTTCGAATCAGAAGGATTTTCCCTAAACCTGATCTAACCTTATCAATCTTGCAATCCACTCACTCTAAACCCGACTTTATAAGAACACACATACATACATACATACATACATACATACATACATACATACATACATACATACATACATACATCAAGTCGAGTCGAGTCGAGTCGGTTTCTACTATCCCTAATTATTGTATAAAATTTGAGGGTAAACTTAAGAGATTATTGAGCGATATATAAACAATTTAAGTCAAAATTCTTCTTTTGGTTATTATACTATACAAAAGTTGTAGATTTAGTAAGTATATTCTAATTTGATCATTTTTAATTATGTACTTTTCAAATTTGTTAGGTCAAGTTCTACTTAATTCTTGTATTATATGTAAATTTAGTTTTAGTTATGCAATTTCATCATTTTAAAAGATCCTATAATTTAATCATTCAGATCATGAATTATCGATGTTGACTGAATTTGAAAACTTTAAAAATACAAGGATTAGAATAGACTAAATTAGAATATATGGACTAAATCTAACACTTATACATAGGACAAGGACTAATGACAGAATTTGACCACTAATTTTCTAGGTAAATTACAAAATTTATCACTCTTTAACCTCATTCATGTTTTAGTCACTAAAGTTTAAAACTTTCAATTTAATCACTAAACTTTTAATTTACTACAACACTCGGGGAGTTAAATTAGGAATGGAAGGGTAACGTAAAAACCACACGTGATGACATGGATGAATATTTTACTAACATGGAAACCATGTGTCTTCCATGTCATTTTTCTCATTATTTCTTTCTTTCTTTCTTTCTTTCTTTCTTCCTTCCTTCAAATTTATAAGTTTTATAGTTTTATCCTTGTGCCACGTCATCGCTGAAATCACCATTTTTTCGCTTTTTTTTTTATCACTCAAGATATTAACAAACATGTCTCATTGTCTCTTACTACTCTGTCAGTTAAGTTTTTTTTTTTTCATTCCAAAATCACTTTAAGACTCACAGAATCCCAAAAACATTTAGACTATAATACTCAACGTAAGATAAAACATGGAATAAAATATATAGTTCGCTTAGGTGTTCATGGTTAACCATTATATTACGATAATTAACCTATAAATTTTGTTTTTAGTATAATTAAATAATATTGTCTAAAGATAATATATTCATCTTATTATGGTTAACCAAAATACTATAACGGATACAATAAAACACTCCTACAATTCGTTTCCTTCTTCTCCACCTCTTCACCGTTAAAGACCAATAAATCGAAACTCCAATTATTAAATTAAAATTTTAAATTTCAGTGATTAAAATAAGAATAAAAAAGTTGAGTACTATAATTTATAATTTACCAACAATTATTGTTTAGAACTTAGAGATAAACACAGAAATAGTTAACATTATCCAGAAACTCGTGCCTTGTGGGTGTCGAAAACCTCGTTGCGTGCTAATCTTGTCAAAATCTCTGTAATAAAAAAAAAAAACTCTGTAATAACAAATAAAATTCTTTAATTAATCAAACAAGTTGTCAATTGGTCAAAATAGATCTATTTCATGTTTAACCACACGTGTCCCTTTCCATGCACGTGGATCCAATTCCCAAGCTTTGTATATGAATCGCTAGCATCTTACAAAGTTTGCCTCTTTAATCAAAATTTACAAAACTTTCCAGAATTACTCCGAGATACCATCACCGTTGAAACCCACCGTTTTCTGACGCTGCCCTCACCACCGCCGTCGATTGTCTGACTAGCCCGTGGTCTCAATCGCCAATCAAGCGGTTCCCAAAACTGCTGGCAGAAAAAAGGAAATTAATGGTGGGACCCTGGGCTGAAGGGAATATTGTAATATTAAAAGAGTGTTCTTGAAGCTTATAAATAAAAACATCCAATCACATGCTTACACCTGCAACTCCGCCGGCGGCTGTCATTGTCTTCACCATTACCGGCGTCAAGTGAGAAGGAAAAATTAAAAGACCCTTTAAATGACGGGGTCTCAGCATTTATAGGTAATATAGTATCTCTGTTTGGAATTCTAAATGCGATGTCGTTTTTGCGGCGGCGGAAGGGAGTGGGTTCCTCGAAGTCCCCGAACTTTGTAGGATCCAAAATCGAAGACGGTGATGAGAAGAAGAAATTGTTCGAAAGTCCCGGGAAAAAATGGTCGTGCTGGGACAGTTGTTGTTGGTTCATTGGTTTTATCTGTTCGATGTGGTGGTGGTTGTTGTTGCTGTACAACACAATGCCTGCTTCGATCCCTCAATACGTGACGGAGGCGATTACCGGGCCGTTGACCGACTCACCGGGCGTTAAGTTGAGGAAAGAGGGCTTGGCGGTGAATCATCCGGTGGTGTTCGTCCCTGGGATTGTGACCGGCGGGCTCGAGCTCTGGGAAGGCCACCAGTGTGCTGAAGGGTTGTTTAGGAAACGCCTTTGGGGTGGCACTTTTGGGGAATTGTATAAAAGGTATTCCTTTTCTTTTTATTTCCCCATTCTGGGTTTTGCATAAAAAGGTATCATTTGCTTAGGTTGGAAGGTATTGGAGAAGCTTCCTCAAAGCTTACTGATTTAGTTAATTGTACAAGAAAATGTTTCTTATTTGATTTCTAAAGTTGAAAGCTTTCTCATTTTTTGCAAATGCTTTTCCCTTTTGTTTTATGTTTGATTATGGGACATTAGAAATGTATCTCGGGCTTATCTGCAACAAGAAAATGTTTTATGTTGGCTTATCTGCAACTACTGTCTCATTTTTATGTTTGTTTTAGGTTTGATTATGGGACATTAGTTTTGTTTCTCTAGAAATCAACGATTTTGATTAGTAAAACTAACAAATTTGTTCATTGGGTTTTTGTAAAAAGTGAAGTTTCATCCCCTGTTTTTGTTTTTAGAATCTTAGTTTTTACGGTATCAGCCACATGGATTGCCATAGACAGATGTTACTTAAAAAAATAAAATGTTTTTGCATCCCCTCTTTGTTGTTTGGTGTGTTTCTTAGTTTTTACTGTATCAGCCACATGGATTGCCATAGAAAAAACATATTTGTTGGTATGGCGAATATTCAACTCTTGTGAAGAAAAGTACTAGTTTAACTCTCCATAGGTCCTTATTGAACATAGATGCTCTGCCTACTCAGGGGTTTCCTTGTTTTATGATGTCATTACACTTTATAACTGTTGGGTTGCTTCAAGATTTGAAGAAGGCCAACCTGCCTTTCCAATGTGATGTCTATTTAGTTTCTAGCAATTTGATCCACGAAGTAATATTGCATTCTCTTGACATCCAAGAAGGATTATAGGTTTTGCTTTCTGACATTTTCTGATCAGTTCTTAGTCTGTTGAATACAGTTGCTATGCTGACTTTAAACTTTAAGATTGTTTTTGTTTTTATAATGAAAATGTCATTAGAAGATTGGAAATTGTTCTCGCTTAGACCAGTAGACCTGTTATTGCTTTCTACCCTTATCTTTTAACTAATTGCGGAAGTTTTGTTGTCCATGAAGTTTACTAAAGTTTATTCCCCCACTGTTCTCCCAATTTCATTGTAGACCATTATGCTGGGCTCAGAACATGTCACTCGATAATGAAACTGGACTGGACCCTCCGGGTATAAGGGTCAGACCTGTATCTGGACTTGTGGCAGCTGATTATTTTGCAGCAGGATATTTTGTTTGGGCTGTATTGATTGCTAATTTGGCTCAAATTGGATACGAGGAAAAAACAATGTATATGGCTGCTTATGATTGGAGGTTATCTTTCCAGAATAATGAGGTATGCACTTGCTTTGAGATTTCATATTCCTTCCAAAGTTATTCTGCCAAATAAATTTTCCCTAACATATATATGTATATGTGTATGGGTGTGTGTATACTTTTGATGTTGATATTTAGTTTTTGTTTTGTGTTTATGATTTGAAATTAGCATTA